>ML274944.1:918-60733 GCA_005239495.1 Nicotiana undulata | reverse complement strand
AAATAGTCCACACACAACCTAATCACTTCATACATAAGATGACCACCGTAGTCGTGTCAAACGGCCCGGAAATGTTACAAAGAATGACCAGCTCACAACCCTACATCTATATGGTGTTTCTCCACACCCTTCCTCCTCCAAAACTCCACAAAACAGTATTAAAACACGCAGCCCAACAGCAATACAAAACAGTCCGCTACAAGTCAAATAACTCGAACTCACGGCTTCCGATCACCGTCCTGTGAGTTCTAACTATTAGGAAACACATTTATCAACCTTCCTTGATATTTAAGAACTTAAATACATATATTAAACGTTTATTAACTATGAAGTAACTTCCAAAACTCTAACTACAAAGAAAAAGGAGAGGCGGTATAATGACACTTACGTCGTAGGGATCGTTTTGATGTTATTGCTTCTCGATTTCCTGCCCGGAATGATAATATTCTTTGAAACCATAGAACATATCTTGAGATTATGTTTATGGGTATTTTCTGATCGTTTTATGCTGAAATATGAAGAGAAAGCCGACCTAAGACACATATGTATCTATTTTGGAAAAAGTCAAAGAGGTGCTAGCTTGGCACCCTCGGATTGGTCCATCTTCCGACGCTTATATATTTTTATCCCGATGTCGTATGAACGAACGGTTAAGAGAGTTGGAAACTAAATTCCAAGACCTTAAATTTGGTATATAATATGTCCCAATATGACCTCATATAACACATGAAATCTATTTCTCAAAAAGCTCTAGTGATCCACCTACTTGTCATATATGATGTCTGCGCAGTCTCGCGAAACTGAAAATATCTCTATACTCCTACGTCGTATTGATGAACGGTTTAATGAATTGGAAACTTGACTTGTAGATATTCAATTTGGTATGTAGATCATCCCCTAATTATAAGTATATTGGGAGAAAAGTGCAGCTACATTCGACCTATGTTTCAACAAATTTATGAATGTAACTTATGAAGACCTATTCCAACTTCTGTTCCAAAACTTGCTTGACTTCAAAACGTAGCACACGACTATCATATGATAAAATTAACTCATAGAATAACCTCCTTATAATTTAATTAACCATAGTCTCACCCTAAAGTACATGTTATAACATTCCAAACTCGTCGACTTTTGACGAAACTTATTCTCTTCAGTTGGTTTAGCTTCTAAGCTTTCCAACCTTCTTGGTACTCGTTATTCATGATCTTAAATATTTGTAACCTCCAACATAACATGATTAACTTACTTTATATTCCATCAAATAGAATCTTATTTCTGAGCTTACAACAATTGACTTACAATGTACTCTCACATACGAAAACATGGGGTGTAACAGGATCTTTGCATAAATGGCCCGTGTACGTACTCGTCACCTCACGTACACGGCGCCCACACAATTGTTATATCAAAACCACCTAAGGGAAATTCCCCAACACAGAGTTAGACAAGCCACTTACCTCGACGACTCTACTCAACTCGAAATCACGTTCTTTCCACGAGTACCCGACTCCGAATGGCCCAAATCTATTCAATTAAATTGCATAATGTAAATATCACTTTGAGAATTCAATCTAGCTAATAAATTCAAAGCTAATACGCGAATTTAGGAAAATCGCTGAAAACTTCCCTTTGGGCCCACGTCTCGGAATCGGGTAAAAGTTACAAATTTCGGACACCCATTCACTCACGAGTCTAACCATACAAGAATTACGCAAATCAGTACCAAAATCTCGATCAAAACTCAAAAACATGGCCTAAGAACTTTATCTAAAGTTTCCCCAATTTTGCACCATAAATTCGAAATTAAAGGATGGATTTAAGTGTAGATTCATGGAAATTAGTCCAAACTGAGTAGGAATTACTTACCCAAATTTCCCAGGTGAAAATCTCTTCAAAAATTGCAATTTCCCGAGCTCCCAAGTTCAAATGTGAAAAATAGCTTAAACCCTCGATTTTAGGTTTTAAAATATGCCCAGGAACAGTCCTCATCGCGTTCGCGGAAGCACCATTGCGAACGCGAAAGGAAAAATTCACGCGCCCAAATATTTTTCCTACGTGATTGCGGGATTTGGCATGCAAACGCGGACGTCTCACTCACCAACCCTACTCGAACGCGGCTAGTCTCACGCGTCCGCGAAGGGTAACTCGTCGAACCCCTATGACCTCAACTTCTTATACGCGAACGCGACCAGCCCACGTGTTCGCGATCTGGTGCTTGACCAAACCTACGCGAAGACACTCGTCTACACACGAACGCATAGCACAAAAATCACTGGAGCCAATTAAGATTATGCCTTCGCGACTATCCCCACATGAACGCATAAGAGGAAACCAGCACCAGCAAAATCTGATGCCTCTTAGGTCCGAACTTTATACCGTTGAGCATCCGAAACACACCCGAGGCCCCCGGTACCCCAACCAAACCTATCAACCAGTCCTAATACTACATTCGAACTTAGTATAGCCTTCAAACCACGTCACATAACATCAAAATCAAGATTTATGCATGAATTCAAGCCTAAAAACTTATGAAATTTCCAATATCCACAACCGATGTCGAAACACGTCAAAACTACTCCGAATGACCTCAAAGTTTACACACGGGTCATAAATGACACAACAGACCTACAACCACTTACTAAATTCCATTCCGAGCCCGATATAAACATTTCACCTATAAGCCAAAAATGCTGAAATTCTAACTATTGCCAATTCAAGCCTAAATCTACTACAAACCTTTAATACACATTCCGGACAAGCTCCTAACCCCAAAATCACCCAACGAAGCTAACGGAGTCGACGAAATTCTATTCCAGACCCGTCTTTACACAGTTCCAACTACTGTCCGATTTCTAAAGCTTAAACTCATATATAGGGACTATGTGTCAAACAATTCTCTGGAATTCACAACTAATAACTCCGACAAGTCCCATAAGAATATACAAACGTGGGGAAAGTAGTTATTAGGGGATCGAGGCGCTAACTCTCAAAATGACCGATTGGGTCCTTACATACTCCCCCTCTTAAGAAAATTGTTCGTCCTCGAACGAGTATAAAGACATACCTGAAGCTGTGAAAAGATGCAGGTACTGGCTGCGTATGTCCTGCTCGGTCTCCCAAGTCACCTCCTCGACCGGCTGACCCCTCTACTGAACCTTAACTGATGCAATATTCTTTGATCTGAGCTTTCTGACATATCTATCCAATATAGCTACTAGCTCCTCAATATATGATAAACCCTTGTCCAACTGGACTGAACTGAAATCCAAAACATAGGCCGGGTAACCGTGATACTTTCGGAGCATAGAGACGTGGAATACCAGATGAACTCCTGCTAGGTTGGGAGTCAAGGGCAGCTCATAAGAAACCTCCCCAACACGCCTCAATATCTCAAAAGGACCAATGAATCTCGGACTCATCTTACCCTTTTTCCCGAACCTCATGACGCCCTTCATAGGCGATACCAAAGAAAAACCCGATCATCGGCCATAAATGCCAAATCACGAACCTTTTGGTCAGCATAACGCTTCTGCATGTACTGAGCTGTGTGAAGTCTCTCCTGAATCACCTTCACCTTTTCCAGGGCATCCTTGACCAAATCAGTACCCAAAAATCGGGCCTCGCTTGGCTTAAACCATCCCACTGGAGACCGGCACTGTCTACCATACAAAGCCTCATACGACACCATATGAATGCTGGACTGGTAGATGTTATTATAACCAAACTCTGCAAGGGGAAAGTATTGGTCCCATGACCCTCCAAAATCCATCACACAGGCACAAAACATATCCTCAATAATCTGAATCATGCGCTCGGACTGGCCGTCTGTCTGAGGGTGAAAGGATGTACTCAACTCTACCCTGGTGCCTAACTCCTGCTAAACGGCTCTGCAGAACCGTGAAATGAAATGTGTACCTCTATCTGTGATGATAGATACTGGAATACCGTGAAGGCGAACAATCTCCCTGATATAAATCTCAGCCAACCTCTCGGAGGAGTATGTATTCAACACTGGAATGAAATGTATTGACTTGGTAAGCCAATCCACGATCACCCAAATAGCATCAAACTTTCTCAAAGTCCGAGGAAGTCCAACCACAAAGTCCATGGTGATCCGCTCCTACTTCCACTTTAGAAGCTCAATCTGCTGAGGCAACCCTCCTGGTCTTTGATGCTCATACTTAACTTGATGACAGTTAAGACATTTGGCCACAAACTCCACTATATCATTTTTCATCCTTCTCCACCAGTAGTGCTGTCTTAGGTCCCAGTACATCTTCGCGGTACCCGGATGAATGGAGTACCGCGAGCTATGGGCCTCCTCAAGAATCAACTCCCGAAGCCCATCCACATTGGGCACACAGATCCGACCATGCATCCTCATCCCACCATCATCTCCTATAGTCACATCCCTGACATCACCTCGCCGAACCCTATCCTGAAGAACCAGAAGGTGGGGATCATCACATTGGCGTTCTCTAATGCGGTCATAAAGAGATGATCGGGAAACCACACAAGCTAATACCCGACTAGGCTCTGAAAGGTTCAATCTCACAAACTGACTTGCTAAGGACTTAACATCCAAGTCTAAGGGCCTCTCAATAGCCGGAAGGTAGGCCAAGCTCCCCAAACTCTCCGCCCGACGACTCAAGGCATCAACCACCACATTGGCCTTCCTCGGGTGGTATAATATAGTGATGTCATAATCCTTGAGTAACTCCAACCACCTACGCTGGCAAAAATTGAGGTCCTTCATCTTGAATAGGTGTTGCAAACTCCGGTGATCCGTGAAAATCTCACAGGGAACACCATATAAGTAATGACGCCATATCTTCAGGGCGTGAACAATAGCTGCCTATTCGAGGTTATAAACTGGATAGTTCTTCTCATGCACCTTAAACTGTCTGGACGTGTAGGCAATCACCCTACCATCCTACATCAATACCGCTCCAAGGCCAATCCTCAAGGCCTCATAATAGGCTGTATAGGACCCTGTACCCATAGGCAATCCCAACACTGGAGTTGTAGTCAGAGGTGTCTTGAGCTTCTGAAAGCTCGCCTCACACTCCTCAGTCTACCTAAAAAGAGCACCCTTCTGGGTCAGTCTAGTCATAGGTACTGCAATACATGAAAATCCCTCCACAAAGCAGCGATAGTACCGTGTCAAACCAAGGAAACTACAGATCTAAGTAGCTGATAACGGTCTAGGCCAACTCTGCACCGCCTCCACCTTCTTAGGGTCTACCTTGATCCCATCACAAGACACAATGTGGCCTAAGAATGCCACAGAATCAAGCTAAAATTCACAATTAGAAAATTTTGCATACATCTTCTTCTCCCTCAAAGTCTGGAGCACAGTCCTCATATGCTGCTCATGATCCTCCTGGGACCGAGAATATACTAAGATGTCGTCAATGAACACAATGATGAAGGATTCGAGATAGGGCCAGAACACACTGTGCATCAAATGCATAAAGGCTGCTGGGGCATTTGTCAGCCCAAAGGACATGACAAGAAACTCATAGTGGCCATATCTGGTCCTGAAGGTAGTCTTCGGGATATCCGGCTCCCGAATCTTCAACTGATGATATCCAGAAGGCAAGTCAATCTTGGAAAATACCCTAGCACCCTGTAACTGGTCAAATAAATGATCAATGTGAGGCAATGGGTACCTGTTCTTCACCGTAACCTTGTTCAGCTGCCGATAATCAATACATATACACATAGAACCATCATTTTTCTTCACAAATAATACCGGTGCACCCCAAGGTGATACACTGGGCCTGATGAAACCCTTATCAAGCAACTCCAGCAACTGCTCCTTAAACTCCCTCAACTCAAGAGGAGCCATACGATAGGGAGGAAAATAAATTGGCTGATTGCCCGTCAAAATCAATGTCGAAATCAATATCTTTGTCGGGCGGCATACCCAGAAGTCAGCTGAAAAACATCAGGAAAGTCCATTACAACTGGAACTAGCTCATTTGTAGGGGTATCAACACTAACATCTCTCACATAGGCCAAGTACGCATCACACCCCTTCTCAACCATCCGTTGAGCCTTAAGGAAAGAAATGACTCTGCGGGAAGTATACTCTAAGGTACCTCTCCACTATAATCTCGATAAACCTGGCATAGCCAGTATCACGGTCTTGGCGTGACAATCAAGGATAGCATAATGGGGAGACAACCAGTCCATGCCCAAGATAACATCGAAATCTACCATATTGAGTAATAACAGATCAGCTCTGGTCTCAAAGCCACTGATAACAATAAAAAATGTTCGATATACGCGGTCCACAATAAGAGAATCTCCCACAGGAGTAGAAACATAAACAGGGGAGCTCAAAGAATCCCGAGTTATCCTAGATGTGAAGCAAAATAAGATGACACATATGAATACGTAGTTCCTGGGTAAAATAATATTGATGCATCCCTATGACGAACATGGACAATACTTGTGATGACTGAATCTGAAGTGACGGCCTCTAAACGGGCTAGAAAGGCATAATACCTGGCCTGGACTCCTCCTCTAGGGCGACGTCGACCTCCCCTACCTCCACCTCGTGTTGTCTGAGAAGGTGGGGTAGCAGCTGGGACTGGAAGAATAGCTGGAGGACCCGGTGGAGCACGTGGGGCCTGATAAGTCTGAGATGATGCACCCTTCCTAGCTCCGGGGCAATCTCTGAACATGTGGCGAGGGTCACCACACTAAAAACAAACCCTCGGAGGACGTGGTGTATGATGCTGACTTTGGACTGGCCTGCTGGACTGGCCAGTAATAGCACCTCAAGCAGAAGGCATACTGGATACCGGTGGTGCATAATAGGGCTCCTGAGGTCTAGGAGAAGCTGAATACCACTAGCTGCTGGAAGAGCAGAATGAACAGGGCGACTTACAAAACCCCTACCATAACATGCTGTTGGTGCACGAACTCCTTAGCACTGGCCAGTCTCTCGAGACCTCTTGGCGTCCATCTCATCTCTGTCCTGGGCCAACATGCTCTCAATCCTCTGGGGAATACTCACTGCCTGCTGGTGAGTGATATCCATCTCCAACTCTCTAGCCATACTGGTCCGAATACCTGGGTGGAGTCCCTCTATGAAGCGTCAGACTCTCTCTCTGATCGTGCCAACCAAGGCCGGTGCATGACGGGTCAAGTCAATGAAACGGACTGCATACTCCGACACAATCGTAGCACCCTGGCATAACTGCTCCAACTCTGCAAGCCAAGCATCCCTGAGGCTCTGATGAACAAACTCAAGCAAAAACATCTCTGAGAACTAAGCCCAAGTGAGTGAAGTTGCCTCATATGGACTACTCAGCTCATAGGCACGCCACCACTGATAAGCCGCTCCCCTCAGCTGGAAACCGGTGAAAGGAACCCCACTCGTCTCCACAATGCCCATGGTGAAGAGAACCCAGAGCATCATCTGAAGCTAGTCCGCTGAAAATAAGTGGGTGGTATTTCTTGTACCTCTTGAGTCTGAGCTGCTCTTCCTCAGAAGAAACTACCCTAGCATCATGCTTAGCTGGAGCCGCTGGGGCATAGGAATATACTCTAGGACCTGCCCAACATGGACCCTCTGCTCAGGAGTATGGGTTGTGGGAGTTTGTGCCTCTCCCCCGGCCTGAGATGTGGCTAGAGCTATTGGGAGTAGTCTCGCCTGAGTCAGAGTGCTGAAAATGCTCATGAATTGAGCTAAAGTCTTCTGGAGGGCTGGAGTAGCAGTAGGGACCTCTTGTGTCCCTCCAACTGTAGTTGTTGTGGGCTCCTCTATCGCTGTACTTGTCGGTGCTCGGGATGCACCGCGTGGTCGTCCTCCACCCTTGCCCTTACCTCTGGAGGCTCTGGCTGGGGGCTGGGGTGCCTGATCATCGGTCCGTCTGGTACGGGTCCTCACCATATGTGAGCAAGAATAGAATAGAGTTTTAGCATTTTGACGTCAGTAACTAGCATGACAAGGAATTCCAAAGAATGTGATTTTTCTTAACAGTTACATAGCCTCCCAAAGATAGATACTGACATTTTCCCACCGATCCGCGAGACTCTAATAAACCGGCTTATGACTTGTCACTCCTATGAACCTAAACGCTCTGATACGAACTTGTCACAACCCAATTTACCCTCCGAAAGTTATCGTGATGACACCTAGTCTCTACGACTAGGTAAGCCTAAATTTGCAGAAAAGCCCAATTCAAAACAATAAATTAAAGACAGAAAAAGGGAAAATATAAGTAGACATAACATAGCCGCTCGGCATGTACAAGTATAACTCCCAAAACCCGGAATGTCACATGATAGTCACAAGCTTCTATACAGTAATAGCTCTATACAAAAGGAAAGAAAAATACACAGAAGTCTCTATCTAATCTAGAATAGAAGGTGACTCGGAGGATTTTGCGGATGCGGCAGAATTACCTTACGGTCTCCTCGGAACAGCTGCGATGACCACTAGCCATGTGCCTGAGAACTCGAACCTGGATCTGCACACGAAAAACATGTGTAGGAAAGGGCATGAATACACAACGTTCGGTACCCAGTAAGTGCCAAGCCTAACCCCAGTCAAGTAGTGACGAGGTTAGGTTAAGGCTCTACTGGATTTATAAATAAGCAGTTTAAATAGTACGGAAAAGAAATAGTTCTAAAATAAACAGTCAAAGTGAATAAGCTGAAATAAGATAGTAAGATGGAGCCCTTGGCTCAGCACAACGTATCAGACAATGGAATCTCCCGGGATACTGTCCCGTAGTTTTATTTATAATTATGCAGTACAGGGGGGATCTCCCAGAATACGTCAGTAGTCCCCAATTTAAATATGTAATATAGGGGAGATCTCCCAGAATACGTCTGTAGTCCCCAAATTCAAATACGAAGTACTGGGGGGATCTCCCAGAATACGTCTGTAGTCCCCAATTTAAATACGCAATGCGAAGTAAATGCCAAATAAACATCAATTCTAACATTACATCAAAATACAGGTAAGAAAGCCGGGAAAACTACTAAACATTGCGCATAGAGTGTCAATTAAGCAGTTTAATATGGAACCACTAGGCATGCTTTCCTAATCTAAGATGAACAATTAAACACATAGAAATGATGTAATAGAAGAACAAGGCATTGTATAATTTTGAAGGAAAAGTGGGATCTTTGCAGAAATGGCCCTTGTACGTACTCGTCACCTCACGTACACGGCACCCACACAATAATTATATCAAAACAACGTAAGGGAAATTCCCCAACACAGAGTTAGACAAGCCACTTACCTCGACGGCTCTACTCAACTCGAAACCACGTTCTTTCCACGAGTACCCAACTCCGAATGAACCAAATCTATTCAATTCAATTGCATAATGTAAATATAACTAAGAAATCAGTCTAGCTAATGAATTCAAAGCTGATAAGCGAAATTAGTAAAATCACCGAAAAAGTCCCCGAGACCAACGTCTCGGAATCGGGTAAAAGTTACAAATTCCGGACACCCATTCACTCATGAGTCTAACCATACAATAATTACTCGAATCGAATACCAAAATCTTGATCTAAACTCAAAAACTTGGCCTAAGAACTTTATCCAGGTTTTCCCTAATTTTCCACCATAAAATCGAATCTAAAGGATGGATTTGAGTGTAGATTCATGGAAATTAGTCCAAACCGAGTAGGAATTACTTACCCAAATTGCCCAGGTGAAAATCTTTTCAAAAATTGCAATTTCCCGAGCTCCCAAGTTCAAAATGTGAAAAATAGCTTAAACCCTCGATTTTGGGAGTAAAATAGCGGAAGCACCATCGCGAACGCGAAGAATAAAATTCACGCGCCCAAATATTTGTCCTACGCGAACGCGGGACTTGGCATGCGAACGCGGACGTCTTACTCACCAACACTACGCGAACACGGTTGGTCTCACACGATCGCAAAGGGTAACTCGTCGAACACCTGTGACCTCAACTTCTTCTACGCGAGCGCGGCTGGTCTCACGCGACCGCGAAGGGCAACTCGTCGAACCCCTGTTACCTCAACTTCTTCTACGCGAACGCTACCAGCCCACGCGTTCGCTATCCAGTTCTTGTCCAAACCTACGCGAACGCACTCGTCTACACGCGAACACATAGCACAAAACTCCCTAGATCCAATTAAGCCTACGCATTCGCGACTATGCCTCTTAGGTCCAAACTTTAACCCGTTGAACATCTGAAACACACCCGAGGCCCTCGTGACCCCAACCAAACCTACCAACCAGTCCTCATACCTCATTCAAACTTAGTCGAGCCTTCAAACCACGTCACATAACATCAAAATCAAGATTTATGCATGAATTCAAGCCAAAGAACTTATGAAATTTCAAAAATCCACAACCGATTCCGAAACACGTCAAAACTTGTCAGAATGACCTCAAATTTTACACACAATTCATAAATTACACAACGAACCTACAGCCACTTTCAAATATCCATTCCGAGACCGATATCAAAATTTCACCTATTAGCCGAAAACGTCAAAATTCTAACTTTCGCCAATTCAAGCCTTAATCTAATACAGACCTCGAATACACATTCCGGACACGCTCCTAACCCCAAAATCACCCAACGGAGCTAACGGAGTCCAAGAAATTCCATTCTGGACCCGTCTTCACACATTTCCAACTACGGTTCGATTTCGAAAGCTTAAACTCATATATAGGGACTATGTGTCCAAAAACTCTCCGGAATTCACAATTAATCACTCCGACAAGTCCCATAAGGAGATACAAATGTGGGGAAAGAAGTTATTAGGGGATCGAGGCGCTAACTCTTAAAATGACCGACCAGGTCGTTAAAAAGTCAATCTTGGAAAATACTCTGGCACCCTATAACGGGTCAAATAAATGATCAATGCGAGGCAAATGATACATGTTCTTCACTGTAACCTTGTTCAACTGTCGATAATAAATACACATACGCATAGAACCATCATTTTTCTTCACAAATAATGTTGGAGCACCCCCAAGGTGATACACTAGGCCTGATGAAACCCTTATCAAGCAACTCCTGCAACTGATCCTTCAACTCTTTCAACTCTGGAGGAGCCAAACGATAGGGAGGAATAAAAATGGGTTGAGTGCCCGGCAACAAATCAATGCCGAAATCAATATCTCTGTCGGGCAGCATACCCGAAAAATCATCTAGAAATACATCAAGGAAGTCCCTCACTACTGGGACGGACTCAACTGTAGGGGTATCAACACTAACATCTCTCACATAGGCCAAATACGCATCACACCCTTTCTCAACCATCCACTGAGCCTTAAGGAAAGAAATGACCATGCGGGGAGTATAGTCTAAGGTACCTTTCCACTATAATCTCGGTAAGCCTGGCATAGCCAACGTCACTGTCTTGGCGTGACAATCAAGAATAGCATAATGGGGCGACAACCAGTCCATGCCCAAGATAACATCGAAATATACCATACCGAGTAATAACAAATCAGCTCTGGTCTTAAAACCACTGATAATAATAAAAACTACTGATATACGCGATCCACAATGAGAAAATCTCCCATGGGAATGGAAAGATAAATGGGGGAACTCAAAGAATCCCGAGCTATCCCCAAATATGAAGCAAAATAAGAACACACATATGAATATGTAAAGCCTAGGTCAAATAATACTGATGCATCCCTATGATAGACATGGACTATACCTCTTATGATAGAATTTGAAGCGGTGACCTCTGAACGGGCTGGAAGGGCATAATATCTGGCCTAGCCTCCCCCTCTTGGGCGACCTCGACCTCCCCGACCTCTACCTCGACCTGTCTGAGAAGGTGGAGCAGTAATTCGGGCTGGAAGAATCACTGGAGGACCCAGTGGAGCACGTGGGGCCTGATAAGTTTGAGATGATGCACCTCTCCTAGCTCCGGGGAAATCTCTGAACATGTGGCGAGGATAACCACACTCAAAATAACCCCTCGGAGGACGTTGCGACTGAGACTAACTCTGAACTGGCCTGCTGGACTAGCCGGTAATGGCACCTCGAGCAGGAGGCATACTAGATACTAGTGGTGCATAATAAGGCTCCCGAGGTGTAGGAGAAGCTGGAATACCATTGGCTACTGGAAAAGCTGAATGAACAGGGCGACTCACAAAACCCCTACCATAGCATGCTGCTGGCGCACGAGCTCCAAAAAAATGACTAGTCTCTCGAGACCTCTTTGCCTCTCTCTCCTCTCTATCCCGAGAAAACATGCCCTCTATCCTCCGGGCAATACTCAGTGCCTGTTGGTAAGTGATATCCATCTCCAACTCTTGGGCCATACTGGTCCGAATACCGAGGTGGAGCCCCTCAATGAAGCGTCAAACCCTCTCTCTGACTGTGGAAACCGAGGCCGGTGCATGACGTGCCAAGTCGCTGAAACGGACTGCATACTCCGACACAGTCATGTATCCTGGCGTAGCTTCTCGAACTATGCATGCCAAGCATCCCTGAGGCTCTTAGGGACAAACTTAAGCAAAAACATCTATAAAAACTGAGTCTAAGTGAGTGAAGCTTCCTCGTCCGTACTACTCAGCTCATAGGCACGCCACCACTGATAAGCCGCTCCCCTCAGCTGGAAACTAGTGAAAGAAACCCCACTCGTCTCCACAATGCCCATAGTGCAGAGAATACGATGACACTCCTCAAAAAACCCAGAGCGTCATCTGAAGCTAGTTGGCTGAAAATAGGTGGGTGGTACTTCTTATACCTCTCAAGTCTGAGTTGCTCTGCCTCAGAAGCAGCTACCCTAGCATCATGCTGAGCCGGAGCCACTGGGGGTATATGAATGTACGCTGGAGCCTGATCAACATGAAACCTATGCTTAGGAGTGCGGGTTGCGGGAGTCTGTGCCCCTCCCCCGTCCTGAGATGTCGCTGGAGCTATCGGGAGTAGCCCATCCTGAGTCAGAGTGCTGAAAATACTCAGGAACTGAGCCAATGTCTCCTAGAGGGCTGGAGCAGCAATAGGGACCTCCTGTGTCGGCCTTCCGGCTGGAGCTGCTGTGGGCTCCTATGTCGCTTCTCTCGCCGGTGCTCGGGCTGCACCGCGTGCTCATTCTCTGCCCCTACCCCTACCTCTAGCGGCTCTGTTTGGGGGTGGGGTGCGTGGTCGTCGGTCCGTCCGGTACGGGTCCTCTCCATATGTGAGAAAGAATAGAATAGAGTTTTAAAATATTTGATGTCAATAACTCGCACGACAAGGAAATCCAAAGAATGTGATTGCTCTTAACAGTTACATAGCCTCCCAAAGATAGATACGGACGTCTCCGTACCGATCCGCGAGACTCTAATAAATCGACTTGTGACTTGTGACTCCTATGAACCTAGACGCTCTGATACCAACTTGGCACGACCCGATTTACCCTCTGAAAGGCATCGTGACATCACCTAGTCTCTACGACTAGGTAAGCCTAAATTTGCAGATAAAACCTAATTAAATATGATAAAAGTAAAGACAGGAAAAAAAAGTCTAGATAAACGTAACATCGCCACTCGACATGTACAATATATACCCCAAGTCCCGGATTATCACAACACAGTCACAAGCTTCTATACTATTATAGCTCTATACAAATCCGAAAAAGAAAATACATAGTAAGTATCTCTATAAGATGGAATGGAAGGTGACTCGGAGGATTCTTCAGACGCGGCAGAAATACCTTACGGTCTCCTCAATGAAGCTGCAACGACCACTAGCTACGCGGCTGAGAACTCGAACCTGGATCTGCACACGAAAAACATGTGCAGGAAAGGGCATAAGTGCCAAGCCTAACCTCAGTCAAGTAGTGACGAGGTCAAGTTAAGGCTCTACTGGATTTCTAACTAAAACAATTTAAATAGTACGGAAAAAGAAATAAGTTCTATAGTAAACAGTTACAAGAATAATCTGAAATAAAAATAGTAAAATGGAGCCCTTGTCTCAGCACAACGTATCACAAAGTTGAATCTCCCGGGATACCGTCCCGTAGTTCCAAATATAAATATGCAGTACAGGGGGATCTTCCAGAATACGTCTGCAGTTCCCAATTTAAATATGCGGTACAGGGAGAATCTCCAAGAATACGTCTGTAGTCCCCAATTTAAATATACAGTGCTGGGGGGATCTCCTAGAATACATCTGTAGTCCCCAATTTAAATATGAAATGCAAGGTAAAGGACAAGTAATCACCAATGTTATAATTTCATCTAAACACAGGTAGGAAAACAGGGAAATTCTAACTAAACATGGCGCACAGAGTGTCAATCAGGAAAATTAATAGGAAAACAAATAAGCATGCTTCCCTAATCTTAGATGAACAGTTAAACACATTGAAGTGATGTAATAGAAGAATAAAGCAATTTATAATTTTCGAAGGAAAAGTGAGATCTTTTGCAAGAACAGCCTGTGTACGTACTCTTCACCTCACGTACACGGTGCCCACACAAATATTTATGTCAAAAACAATCTAAGGGGAAGTCTCCAACACAGAGTTAGGCAAGCCACTTACCTTGACTGCTCAATTCAACCCAAGATCATGTTCTTGCCACGAGTACCCAACTCTAAATGGCCCAAATCTATTCAATTAAGTTGCATAAGGTAAATATAACTTTAAGAAAATAATCTAACTAATAAATTCAAAGCTAATACGTAAAATTAGGAAAATCGCCGAAAAAGTCCCCCGGGACCACGTCTCGGAATCGGGTAAAAGTTACAAATTCCGGACACCCATTCACTCACGAGTATAACCATACCAAAAATTTTCGAATCAGCTACCAAAATATTGATCAAAACTCCCAAACTCGGTCTAAGAACTTTACCCGATTTTTCCCAATTTTTCACTCCAAATTCGAAATTAAAGGATGAATTTAAGAATAGATTCATGGAAACTAGTGAAAATCGAGTAGGAATTATACCCAAAATGCCCAGGTGAAAATCTCTCTCAAAATAGCCAATCCCCGAGCTCCCAAGTTCAAATTATGAATTTTAGCCAAAACCCTCGATTTTGTGTTTTTAATTTCTTCCCACACATACATTCAATGCGATCACAGAAACCCAGACGCGATCGCGAAGAGTAAAACACACGCGCCTCAGAAATGCACTACGTGAACGCGTGAAGGACCTACGCGAACGCGGTGCCTTACCTACTCAGACCTACGCGATCATGAAAGACCTCATGCGACCGCGTAGAGAACACTCCCATCCACTACTGCCTCCTCGCTTCTATGCGAACGCGGCCTGGCCCTACGCGCTCGCGATTCTACCGTCGACACACATACGCGTTTACACACATGATCATGGGAACTCAAAGAAAAATTCTCCCCTAGGTCCAGCTAGCCTACACGATCGCGGTGCCATTCACATGATCACATAGAAGGACATTAGCACCAAATAAAATATGTTCTCTTCCAAGTCCAAAATTAGCTCGTTGAGCATCAAAAACACACCTGAGGCCCCCAGGACCTCAACCAAACCTACTAACCAGTTCTAATACCTCATTCGACCTTGGTCGAGCCTTCAAACCACATCGCATAACACTAAAATCAAGAATTTACATGGATTCAAGCCTAAGAACTTAGGAATTTTCCAAAATCTTCAACCGATGCCGAAACACGTCAAAACTAGTCTGAATGACCTCAGATTTTACCCACATGTCATAAATGACACTACGGACCTGCTGCCACTTCCGAAATCCCATTCCGAGCCGAATATCAAAATTTCACCTATCGGCCAAAATCGCCGAAATTCTAACTTTTACCAATTCAAGCCTAAATTTACTACAGACCTCGAAAACACATTTCGGGCGCGCTCCTAACCCCGAAATCACTCAACGGATCTAACGGAGATGAGGGAATTCCATTCCGGATCTATCTTCACACAGTTCCAACTACGGTCCGATTTCTAGATCTTGAACTCATATTTAGGGACTATGTGTCCCAAAAATCTTTGGAAAACCATGAATAATCACTCCAACAAGTCCCATAAGCAGATAAAACTTGGGGAAAGCTGGTTTTAGGGGATCGGGGCGCTAACTCTCAAAATGACCGACCGGGTCGTTACAATTCATAAGTTGATTAGTTGGGTTTTAGAGTGCGATTCTTAGTTTCGATGTTGTTTTATGTGTTTTGAGGCTTCGAGCAGGTCCCTATTATGTTTATGAACTTGTTGGTACACTTGGAAGGGGTCCTGGGTGACTGGGTTTGGACCACCGGGAGCTAAGTCTAAAATTGCAGAAAATGTTATTTCTGGTTTCCTTCTCCGTGAACGCGGAGATGGTATCGCGTTCGCAATGAAGTAATTGGAGACTGGTTATTTTTTACTTTGCGTTCGCGAAGTTTTGCTTGCGTTCACAAAGGCTTGGACCAATGGCCTCCACTTTCGCGATGGTACTACCGCGTTTACGTAGAATGATTGGGGCACCTGGGGGTCAGCTTGTTATTGCTCTTCGCGTTAGCGAAGCACTGGCTGGGAAATCCTTCACGATCGCAAGTCTCCTGTCGCGTCCATGAAGAACATTTTCTGGGAAATTTTGCCTTCGTGATGGGGAAGAAGGGGTTCTGGGCAATGACTTTCGTTAAAAACGGGACTTAGGCCATTTTCTTTATTTCTCACTTCTCTTGGTTGATTTTAGAGCTCTTGGAGAGGGAATTTCCACCTAGCATCTTGAGATAAGTAATTTCTATATAATTTGAGTTTAATACCTAGATTATGGGTGGATTTTAACCTAGAAATATTGGGATTTTTTTGAAAAATCTAGGTTTTGATAAAAATAGGATTAGACCACGAAATTGATTATGGAATTTAGTATACATTACGTATTTGAGTTCGTAAGGTTATAGGTGTTACATCCCGCATTTTCGTACGTTAAAATATCATCGTAAGTTAATCAACGTAAGTTAGAGAATTACATTATTTTGAGATTATAAGCATTATGCTATTTCAGACAAGTAATGAGTAAATTCGTGAAGGTGCGAGGGTAGGCAAATCATTGAAAATGAGTTTTGTCAAAGATGGCATTTTGGTATAAAATACGGCCCGAGCTAAAATATCCGGTATTTATGGACTAGAGCCATACAAGGTGCCACATGACCATGATAGTAAGGTGACAAGGTGCATTAAAAGTGAGTGGTGTTTTAAGTAATTTGAGATAATTCTTAATTATATGGGTAATTGGTTAATTGTTGGATTAGTGGGGAATTTCCAAGTTAATCGGCAGTGCCTATTGTTATTCCGGGTCTTCAAGAGACCCTAGCTCAGATTTTGATTATATGCATCAGTCTTTCTTAGGCAGTCGTTGTTTCTACTACTGCGCCACTTCTTAGGCCGGGGGAGGCACTCAGAATCCAGTTGCCCGGACACCTGAGCAGGTCACTCAGGGGCTCCAGACACCGGGGGCAGTTCCAGCCCAGTCGGTGGTCCCAACTCAGGATTTTGTGATCCCAGTTATTCCAGATGACGAGCAGCGCAGGTTGGAGAGATTTAGTAGACTTCAGCCTCCGACATTCAGTGGTGCTGAGGTCGAGGATGCTCAGGGTTTCTTGAACAAGTGTCAGAGGATGCTTCGTACTGCGGGGATACTGGAGACCAGTGGGGTCTCATTTTCTACCTTCCAGTTCTCAAGGGCTGCTTTTACTTGGTGGGTGTCTTATGAAAGGCGTAGGCCTGTTGGTGCAGCATCCCTTACTTGGCAGCACTTCTCCACTCTCTTTTTAGAGAAGTATGTTCCCCAGTCTCACAGAGAGGAGCTGCGCAGGCAGTTTGAGCAGCTGCGTCAGGGTGAGTTGACAGTGACATAGTATGAGATGCGATTTTCAGATCTAGCTCATCATGCTTCAGAGTTGGTCCTTACTGAGAGGGAGAGGATCAGGAGGTTCGTGGATAACCTCACTTATCAGCTTCGTATTTTGATGACTAGAGAGAGGGTATCAGGTGCTACTTTCGAGCAGGTTGTTGATATTGCTCCAGATATTGAGTCTGTTTGCCTTCAGGAGCGAGAGGAGAGGGAGGCCAAGAGGCCTCGTGGATCTAGTATTTTTAGTGGTGCTCCTTCTAGAGGACAGTTTCAGCATGGTAGAGGCCACTCATTTAGGCCTCCTCAACCAGTTCGCCCAGCTTATAGTGGTGCATCATCGGGGCAGGGTCCCTGCGATTTCCATTCGGGTCGTTCTTCATTCAGTTCCCTTCCAGCCCAAAGTTCTTCAACAACATCATCAATTCAGGGTTCCTCTATGCATGGTTCATCTAGTGGCTATCCTGATGCAAGGGGTTCCCTTCAGTCCCCGTCTCCAACTCTAGGGAGTTGTTTTAAGTGTGGATAGTTTTGGAATGTGTGGAGACAGTGTCCTACTCATCATGGAGGTTCTTCTTAGTAGAGGGGTCAGCCCTCGACTTCAGCTCCAATTACCTCACCACACGCCCAGGCAGCTAAGGGCGGGGGTCAGACAGCTAGAGGCCACCCTAGAGAGGGAGGTTGAGCAGGTGGGGGTCAGGCTCGTATTTATGCACTCCCAGCCAGGCCAGATGCGGGCTTTAGATGTAGTGATTACATGTATTGTCTCAATCTGTCACCGAGATGCTCTGGTATTATTTGATCCTGGTTCTACGTATTCCTATGCTTCCTCATATTTTGCTCATTTCCTTGATATGACCCATGAGTCTTTAGTTATATATGTTCATGTGTCGACTACGGTGGGCGATACTATTGTTGTGGATCGTGTGTATCTTTCGTGTGTGATATCTATTGGGGGTTTGGAGACCCGAGTGGATCTTCTGTTACTTAGCATGGTTTATTTTGATGTGATATTGGGCATGGATTGGTTATATCCGTGTCATGATGTTCTTGATTGTCACACTAAGACTATGACCTTAGCGATGCCAGGACTTTCGATAATGGAGTAGAGAGGTTTTGTTGAGTATGTGCCTAGTAGGGTGATTTCTTACCTGAAGGCTCAGTGTATGGTAGAGAAAGGGTGTTTATCGTATTTGTCTTTTGTGAGGGAGGTCAGTGTTGAGACTCCCACTATTGATTTTGTTCCTGTGGTCCGTGATTTTTCGGACGTGTTTCCTGCAGACCTTCCAGGCATGCCACCTGACAGGGACATTAATTTTGGTATTGACCTGGTGCCAGGTACTCAGCTTATTTCTATTCCACCTTATCGTATGGCACCAGCGGAGCTAAAGGAGCTGAAAGAGCAGCTTCAGGAACTCCTAGATAAGGGGTTCATTCGGCCTAGTATGTCACCTTGGGGTGCACCAGTTTTATTTGTAAAGAAGAATGATGGTTCCATGAGAATATGTATTGACTACAGGCAATTGAACAAGGTTACATTCAAGAATAAGTATCCTTTGCCTCGCGTTGATGATTTGTTTGACCAGCTTCAGGGAGCCAGAGGGTTCTCTAAGATTGACTGGAGATCCGATTATCATCAGCAGAAGTTTCGGGATTATGATATTCCCAAGACGGCTTTCAAGACTCGTTATGGTCATTACGATTTTATGGTGATGTCTTTTGGGCTGACCAATTCCCCAACAGCGTTCATGCATCTGATGAACATAGTGTTTCAACCATATCTGGATTCCTTTGTTATAGTGTTCATTGATGACATCCTAGTATATTCTCGTATCCAGGAGGATCATGCTCAGCATTTGAGAGTTGTCTTACAGAGATTGAGAGAGGAGAAACTTTATGCAAAGTTCTCCAAGTGTGAGTTTTGGCTTGGCTCAGTAGCTTTCCATGGGAACGTGTCATCCAGTGAGGGTATTCAGGTTGATCCGAAGAAGACAGAGGCGGTGTAGAATTGGCCCAAACCGTCCTCAGTTACGGAGATTAGGAGCTTCATTGGTTTGGCGGGGTATTACCGTCGCTTTGTAGAGGGATATTCTTTTATTGCTTTGCCCTTGATCAAATTAACCCAGAAGGGTGCTCCGTTCAGGTGGTCGGACGAGTGTGAGGAGAGCTTTCAGAAGCTCAAGACTACATTGACCTCAGCTCCAGTGTTAGTATTGCCATCAGCTTCAGGTTCTTATACCGTGTATTGTGATGCCTCGAGGATAGGCGTTGGTTGTGTTTTGATGCAAGAGGGTAGGCTGATTGCCTACGCCTCGTGCCAGTTGAAGACTCATGAGAAGAATTATCCCGTACATGATCTCGAGCAAGCAGCCATCGTTCACACCCTGAAGATTTGGCGTCATTATTTATCTAGGGTACATTGTGAGGTTTTCACTGATCATCGTAGTCTGAAACATCTGTTTAAGAAGAAGGATTTGAATTTGCGTCAGAGGAAATGGTTGGAGCTTCTCAAGGACAATGATAATCAATATTCTATACCACCCGGGAAGGCCAATGTAGTGGTCGATGCCTTGAGTCGCAGAGTAGAGAGTTTGGGGAGTCTAGCATATCTCCCAACAGTAGAGAGACAATTGGCACTTGATGTTCAGGCTTTAGCGGTCTAGTTAGTAAGATTAGATCTATTAGAGCCCCGCCGGGTGTTAGCTGGTGTAGCCTCCAGGTCTTCTCTTTATGACCATATTAGAGAGCGCCATTATGATGACCCGCATTTTCTTATTCTTCAGGATAGGGTTCGGCGAGGTGATGTCAGGGATGTGGTTATCGGTGAGGATGGTGTTATGAGGATTCAGGGTCGGATATGTGTGCCCAATGTAGATGAGCTTCGAGAGTTGATTCTAGCATAGGCCCATAGATCGTAGTATTCCATCCATCAGGGTGCCGCGAAGATGTATCAGGATCTGAGACAACATTACTGGTTGAGGTGGATGAAGAAGGATATTGTTGAGTTTCTAGCTCGGTGTCTCAACTGTCAGTAGGTCAAGTATGAGCACCAGAGACCAGGTGGATTGCATCAGAGGTTGGATATTCCGTAGTGGAAGTGGGAGCGGATCACTATGGACTTTGTAGTTGGGCTCCCATAGACTTCGAGGAGGTTCGATGCTATATGGGTCATTATGGATCGGCTGACCAAGTCCGCGCACTTCATTCCTGTTGGTACTACTTATTCCTTGGAGCGGTTAGCGGAGATTTATATAAGGGAGATTTTCCGGTTGCATGGTGTCCCAGTTTCTATCATTTCTGACAGAGGTACTCAATTCACATCTCAATTTCGGAGGGTCGTGCAGAGAGAGCTGGGTACTCAGGTGGAGTTGAGCACAACATTTCATCCTCAGACCGACGGGCAGTCAGAGTGCATTATTCATATTCTGGAGGACATGTTGCGAGCTGTGTCATTGATTTTGGGGGTTCATGGGACAAAATTCTGCCACTGCCGGAGTTAGCATATAATAATAGTTATCAGTCGAGTATCCAGATGGCTCGGTATGAGGCTTTATATGGTAGGAGGTGTAGATCTCTGATTGGTTGGTTTGAGCCGGGTGAGGCTAGGCTATTAGGCACAGACTTGGTGCAGGATGCATTGGATAATGTGAAGTTGATTCATGTAATCTAGGCAGAAGAGTTATGCCGACCGGAAGGTCGGGGATGTGTCTTTCATGATTGGGGAGAAGGTACTGCTGAAGGTGTCACCCATGAAGGGTGTTATGCAGTTCGGAAGAGGGGAAAGATGAGTCCCCAGTTCATTGGGCCTTTTGAGGTGCTTCAGAGGGTTGTAGAGATGGCTTATATACTTGCTTTGCCACCCAGCCTATCGAGTGCTCATCCGGTATTCCATGTTTCCATGCTCCGGAAGTATGTTGGTGACCCGTCTCATGTTTTTGACTTCAACACGGTTCAGCTTGAGGGTGATATGTCTTGTGAGGTAAAGCTAGTGGCTATTTTGGGTCGTCAGGTTAGGAGGTTAAGATCTAAGGATATAGCTTCAGTGAAGGTGCAGTGGAAAAGGCAGCCGATGGAGGAGGCCACCTGGGAGACCGAGCGAGAGATATAGAGCAGATATCCTCACTTATTTGAGATTCCAGGTATGTTTCTAGACCCGTTCGAGGAAGAACATTTGTTTAAAAGGGGGAGAATGTAACGAACCGTCCGGTCATTCCGTGAGATTAGACATGTTTCCCCTGTTTCTACATCAACATATGTTGTATAGCTTATTTATGTTGTGTTGGGTCGGTTGGTTCGGGTTCGGAGTGGTTGTGGTGAGAAATAAGACACTTAGTCTCTTAAATTGATCTTGTTGTTAGAAAAGTCAACCGGGAGTTGAATATTGGGTAAACGACCTTGGAATCTGGATTTTATGGCTCCAATAGCTTCATTAGGTGATTTGGGACTTAGGAGTGTGTTTGGAACGTGGTTTTGATGCCCGGAGTAGAATTAGGCTTGAAATGGCGAAATTGAATTTTGGCGATTTCCGGTCGGCAATGGAAAATAGGCTATCGGGGTCGGAATGGAATTTCGGAAGTTGGAGCAGGTTTGTAGTGTTATTTTAGATATGTGTGAAAATTTCCAGGTCAATCGGACGTGTTTTGGGTGGTTTCGGCATCATTGGTGAAATTTAGAAATTTCTAAGTTCATAGGCTTGAATCCGATGTGAATTGGGTGTTTTGGCATTGTTTTGGGTGTTTCGAAGGCTCGACTAAGTTTGAATAAGGTTATGGGATGTGTTGGCATGTTGGGTTGAGGTCCCGAGGGCCTTGGGTGTGTTTCAGGTGGTTAACAGGTCAAATTTTGGACTCGGGAGTTGGCAATTTTTGCTGGTTTTTGGTTGCAGAGATTTTCTCCTTCGCATTCGCGAAGGGTTATGGGCGCTGGGGGATTTTTATTCTATGCATCCGCGAAGATGGGTCGCATTCGCAAAGGTATGGCCAGTGGAAGAAACGCGAACGCGGGGAGTGGAACGCGTTCGCGAAGAAGGAAAGGCGGAGCAGTTGGGCCCCAGGTGTTAATCTATGCGTTCGCGTTTGAGGTTCGCATTCGCGGAGGGGAGGCTTGGTAAACCTTCACGTTTGCATAGCGTTGGACGCGTTCGCGAAGGTCATTTGTGGGTCAGGTCACGTGTGGCCTACACAAACGCGAGGAATAGGCCGTGTTCGCATAGATTGATCTGGGCAGAAGTATTTAAACCCCGCCTTCGCGATTTTTCAGCCCATTTTTCACCATTGTTGAGCGGTTTTGAAGCTTTTTGAGAGGGATTGAAGAGGGAATCGAAGGGAAACACTTGAAGGTAAGATTCTTGAACTCAATACTCGATTCTATGTTGATTTCTAAGTAATTAAACATGAAATTAGTGGGATTTAAACCCAAAAATTGGGGAATTAGGGCTTATGATCTGGAGACCTTTGAGTAGGGATTTGGGGGCCATTTGAGGTCCGATTTTGATGTTCTTGGTATGTATAGACTCGTGGGAGAATAAGGATTTCGTTCTTGTGATTTTTATCGAATTCCAAGACGTGGGCCCGGAGGTCGAATTTGGCCAATTTCGGGATTTGTGCTTAATTTTGATAATTTTAGAATGGGTTTTGTCTCCCTAGTATATATTGATGATAATAGTTTGGTTTTGGTTAGATTCGGAGCAATTGGGAGCCGATTCGAGAGGCAAGAGAATCGCGGAGTAGTATTCTGGCCGGTTTGAGGCAAGTATAGACTGTAAATCTTGTCCTAAGGGTATGAAACCCCATACTTCACATATTTATCACTGTTTGGAGTGGCGCACATACTAGATAACGAGTGTGTGGAACGCACGGTTGGGGGATTGTGACTTGGTCCGTCCTGTGGCAACTATTCAGTTGCATAATTGATTCTAATTCATATGATATTCATATTTTAAGACTATTATTATATTTTGGGTTGTACGCCATGTTTGGGGCCTTGTGCCGACCTGTTTAGGCCCCTTGGGGGCTGTTTTCTGCTATTCCTCACTGTATTGACTTTTGATTTACACTCAGTCATATCATGTTTAACTGATTTCGAAACTCAGTCTTATTTACACTATTTTGTGATGTAAAATGATATTTTTGGTCGAGTACCCCATTTATTGATAGCCCGAGTGGCTTTTTGAGATATTTATGATTGAGTGTGGTCGAGGGCCTATGTTGTGAGGATACTATAGGACCGGGCTGCACGCCGCAGTATGATACATTGTTTATGATATGTGAGAGGCCGAGAGCCTGAGTGATTATGCCACGAGATGGCTTGATATTAGGCTTGGGTTGTAGGAGCCCCTCTAGAGTCTGTACACCCCTAGCGAGCGCAGGTACCTACTGAGTGCGAGTGCCGAGTGCCGAGTGATGAGGGATCGGGAGGCATGAGTGACTGTGAGGTAGCCCTAGGGGATGATACCGAGTGATTGTGAGGCATGCTGAGTGATTTATACTGAGTGATGTTACGCCCGAGGGGCAGTTTATGATACATCTTTTCATCTGAAAGACTATTTATGAACTCTGTCTTTTTATATACTAAACCATTTTGACTTCTATGGGAATTGTGAAAAGGGTACATTTTCAAAGGATATTTTACTGAAAGTTATTTGTAAATGTTATAAGATATTGTATCTGTGTTTTCTGAAAGTAAGGCTTCAATTACTGTGCATTAATGACTGCTTTTACTTGTTTCATAGCCTTAGACATTATTTACTCTCATTACCACTGAGTTGGCGTACTCATATTGCTCCCTACACCCCTGTGTGCAGATACAGGTGTTCGGTCTGAGCGCTAACTTCTTTTGTTTCTCTTGGAGCCGGAGTTGGGATTCTCAGGTAGCTGCTCGGCGTCCAGAATATACCCTTTTTCCCTTTCTTATGCTGTCATTTACTTCTTGTTCCTAGACTGGATGTAGTATGAAAGTAGAATTATCCTGTATTATTCATAGATGCTCATGACGGGTTGACTCCAGGTTTTGGGACAGTGACTAGACTATTTTATTCGTTTTGTTGTTAAAAATTGTGAAATTAGAAGAACCTATGAATTATCGAACATGTTTTTTGAAATTTGTGAAAAACCCTTATATTATTTCGCAGTAGATTGGCTAGCCTAGTATCATGATAGGCGCCATCACGGCCGTCTTAGGATTTGGGGTCGTGACATGCCCGCAGGTTCTGATAGACAGGTCGAGAGTCTTCCAAGTAGTCTATCAGCTCAGCGGAAGATGTTGGTGCGCTCCATTTGCTCTGGAGTTGCTTATTTGGTCAGTATAATTAGGACATGTATTGATTGGTATGGTGGGTCTTAGTCACGACCTTTATGATACTTATGTAATCTTAGAGGCTTGTACATAGATGCCATGTATATGAATACTTGTATGGTCTTTTCGGCCTATGTTTTGAGTTTATAAATGATCATGTTGGCCTATTAGGTCCGTATGTCACATGTACATGATGATTTAATAAGAAAGATACGTTATGTTGGTACATGATTGAGTAAGGTATCGGGTGCCCGTCGTGGGCCATCGGTTTGGGTGGTGACAAAAGTGGTATTAGAGAAGTTCTGTCCTAGGGAGTCGACAACCCGTGTCTAGTAGAGTCTTGTTTTATGCGTGTGTCGTGCACCACACTTATAAGCAGGAAACTACACGACATTTAAGATTGTTACTCTTTATTCTTACTCTAGATCGTATGATAGAGCTCAGTTGTAAGAACTTAATTTCCTAAAACTCTATCTTATTCATAATACGACGATACCTACATCTAGAAAGATGGTTGGTAAGAGATATAGCTGTGGAAGAGTTGAGTTAGAAGAACTCGAGTTTGCATCATTCTTATGATGGATAAATGCGAGGTCTTCAACAGAACATGTATGTACCTTACATGTAAGCTTCTTGATAAGGAGTCTTAAGTCAAGAATATCTATCCACCTTTATGGTGAAAGGCAATGAGAGATTCAGAAGATAGATACAATCTTCAACAACTAAAAGTAGCAAGATGAGAAGGGTATGAGGTACCCAGTTAATGAAGATTATCTGTATTTTCAACTCCGACAGAAAAGTATAAGCATTGTGACTTACCTTCAACAGTAACAAACGTATGTAGAATTTGGCCACACCCATCTCAGTTATACCTTATTGGGGGATAACATGTGTAGTTTAAGAAAAGGACATGATATTAAGATCCGGCTGGGGTTAGAGGAACCCAAAATGGTAAATGGATTGTTTGTGTTAGTTGACATTTCCGAAGGATATTACAAAGGTGCTAATAGATCTTCTTGTGAGGCACCCAGATGGTTCACTCTAGAATATTACAATTAGATGTGAATAATGCATGAAAAAAAAATTCAGAAGATAGGCACGGAAAGCCTGGAAGTAGGGGTGTTCGTGGTTCGATTTGGATCGGTTTTTTCCTACAACGAAACCAAACCAAGTAAGTCGGTTTTTCAAATATTAGAACCAAACCAAACCAATTAAGTCAATTTTTTCTTGATTCGGTTTATGTCGGTTTTTCAGTTTTTTTGCTTATTTGTCGGTTTTTTCTTAAATATAAGACATGCACTACCAAACACATATTCCGGCGACCACATTTTCAACGTGACACTATCAAATCAATTACCCTTTGAGAAATCTATTATTTACTAAAATATACTGATGATAATTAAATCAAATAGCGATGAATAATTTAAGGACTCAATTAAAATATTTTTTTTTAAAACATGAAATGGATTCTTACACTTAACAAAAGAAAACTACCAATCAAACTAGAATATAAAAGTAAAGATTTGTACTAAAAGTGCAAACGATTAACATTCACCATAAAAAATTTGAAACTTAGCATAAAAATATACATATATATAGGTGTAATAATAAATTTAAAATAGCTACTCCTATAATCGGTTTGGTTCGGTTATTTTTTTATTAAAACAAAAACCAAACCAAATTTGATCGGTTTTTAAAATTCAAAACCAAAACCAAACCAAACAAAAAAATATCAGTTTTTTTGGTCGGTTTGGTTTGGTTTTCGGTTTGGTTCGGTTTTTTGGATTTTTATGAACACCCCTACCTGGAAGGGATAAATATTACCTTTAGTGTGGCTCGTGTCCCTAGTAGAGTGAGAACGTTAAGCAACCCGAAGAGCTACAGGATGGAACAAGGGGAGCTAAAAGCAAAAGAATGTATTGTTTGAGTTTTCAGAATAAAGTGATAAACATAAATGTTAGCGGGAAACAAGAAAAAAGTTAATGAAGCATTACGAGTAAGATATGATATATGGATGACAAGGGTGGATCAAAACGATGACAATATTACAGAGTCTATAGTCAATTGAAGGAAAAGACGAGAGGTGACAGGCTTGAGACAACAAAAAAGTATAGGCCATAAAGTCATATCCTCATTTCAAGAAATAAGTTAGTGACTCCAACGCGACTACCGGAAAGAAAAGCTAGACCACTGAACAATAGAAATCAGTATGGGCTGGTGAACAAGATAAACTAAACATGAATTAGGGACTGAGTGATTGGATAATAGTCAGCATCATGAGAATTTCATATTTCGTTCCGGCGATAATAGAGTGGACAATAGAAGAAGGTTCATGAGAAATTCAGAGAGTGGTCATTCAGGAAGACGCTTCCCTAAAGCAAGCAAGGTGAGTATAGTTAAGCTTAAGAGACTTATGTTCCAGTTACACTAAGTGTCACCCTCGCGAGTGAGGAATTTCATTATCCTTGGTACTGAAGGATTATCGCGAGGCGAGTAAGGATCATTGATGATGTGAAAATATGCCAAAGATGAGAGGGTAAAACATCTATACGTAGATCATCGTAGCACTAAATCTTACTTCTCCCTTAAAGGGGGGAATATGGTGTGATGTGGCATTAAGTCAGAATTAAGTGGTTCTGGTAACTATGGAATAATAAAGGAAGAATGTGATAAGAAAGAGAAACAGTTAGATTGTACTTATTCAAATCCTACAGATACGCTACGGTTCCAGAACATTATCCAAACACGACGTCAAGGAGAGGAGGTAAGGGTTCCTGCCTAAGATGTTATTGATAGATAAGGAGCTAGTGTGGGACGTAAGTTAAGATAAATGAAATGACCCATGAAAGATTACACAGAATATTGATATGAGAATGATCCAATGAGTAGTTAGTAGTTGATCCAGGAAGAGCCTAGTTATGGCTAGACAAGAGGATACAGACAAATCAACAGATCGTGCAAGATAAACATAGTGAACCCCAACGTGGGAAATTCATTCTCGCAAATGTGACATTGTAATACTTGAGAAATATTTAGATAGGAGTCGGGGTAGTAAAAGGGACCGTATGAATGTTAGGGAAATAAAATATAGTCTCACTGGGAAGACAGTCAAAACTTCAGTTCAGGAGCAACCCTACAAGCACAAGGGCGTGGAAATAAGTAACTACGGATAATTATAGGCAAGGAAGAACATCAAAAATTCCATCAAGTATATGATGTAATAAGCTCGCAGCTTCACAAGAGTCATAAGGTCTTCCCTAAGTACTACAACGAAATACTAACTGAGGAAATAAGGAAGAAGGTTTCAACCTAAGCACAATAACCTAAAGAGGAAATGGTCATGTAAAAAAAACAGTCTCACTACAATATTGTATGCACTCCATGAGAAAGTGGCACCTACCATGGCTAAGGAACGGGAAGAAAAATCAAAAGTAATATTTAAAACCATGTGAACTGCACAAAAATTCTGGCATGCGTGGGAACTAAGATATGCTAAGTATGCACGCAACAAGGGGGCAGAACGACCAGGAAAAGCAATTGCTTGCATTTAAAGAAAGTTGAGAAGGAATGAAAGGAATTATTCAATCAAAGATCCCGAGATAATTACACTATTAATGCACTTAATATTTTGGGGTATTATGCGGCATATATGTTGACAATCATACAACCGTAGAAGATTCAGGTATAAGTTAAACGAAAGGATTGAGCCCATGATTGAATTGTTAGAGGATTGTATCATGAATATTCCATAGTGTCTATGTAAGGCTAAAGTAATGAATAATACCGTGAGACATAGATCATAAGATAGCTTAAGCCTACATAAAGGTTGATCAGAAGGTAGAGGAAACTAAAGATTTACAACAACAAAATAAATAGGAGTCTAATTATTGGACCTAGAAAATTATAGAAATTATGCTTGAGAACATGGCAGAATCACTTTTAATATCAGAGGTGAAAGAGAGATAATGCAACAACCATATTCTATAATGTCTCTATGAGGAAGCCATTTAGAAGAAGTGCCAGCCTTATAACAAGTCATCATGAAGCTCTCACCGGATTGCACCAGAGGTACAAGTATTATAATAGAGCTTTAAGTTGTGAATATGAATTATACCTATGTGGAAAGGAGGTCATGAAAGAGATAGAAGATGTGATGCGAGATTTTAAGGTAAGTAAGGTAAAAGTGAACAACATACAAGATACTCAAATGCAGAAGGTTAGGAATAGTCCATACTTCGGATAGAAGGCTAGGACCGCTAGGATTCAATATCGATAACGGCATCGATAGTGGCATATCTTCCAGCCTTTGGTTTCTAGGTACCAAGAGATCTAGCCAAGAGAGTAAAGAAGAGTTAGAGATGATGTGATGTCTTGCTTGATGTTCCAGAATAACATAAGAAAATCCATGGTGCAAACAAGTTGAAGGAAGGATGTGAGTAGTATAAATAGATATGTATAGGTCGTAAGCTAATGTATAGTAAAGCGACAAGGTTTTATGACATGAGTAAGGATAAGAAAGGGTGAGTGAGAAGGCCACAAGAAATGTAAAAGCCTCAGGATTAAGCGCATGAAAACAAGTGAGAGAATGGTTTTTTCTATGTTATAGAAAGCTCAGTTTAGCCTGAATGAACTCAAGGGAGTCTAAGACTAGTAGCATTTAGAAGAAATGGAATGCTGCCCTGGTAGTGGAATGAGGGTGTGATTGTGATAGATAAAGGATTAAAATACCATGTAAGGTGAGTCTTATTGAGATGCTATAAAATACGATTATGGAAGTATAGTATCACCCTTAGGTAGATAAATCTAATTACTCCAGATGTCCCCGATGAGACGTGAGCCCTAGTGGCAATGTTACATAAAAAATCAGTTATCAGTGGTAGATGATAGATCAACATTAAGGTGAATCAACAATGGATAGACAAAATTCACAAAGTATGAGGTGAGATTAGACCGTCCTTCTTAAGATGAACAATAATGAGGAAGCATTAAAGGACATAGATTTATACATATGGGATAAGCAACGAACGTAACCTAGAGTTTGGTAGCATACCTCAGTAACGATAAATCGTGGTAAGCGATATGGTATATTATAACCTACTTAGATGCAGTAAAGTCATGCGGATAGATAACCGGGCCTATGAAATAAGATATAACAATACTCATATGTTCGACAAAGTACCAAGCGAAGAACTTCAATATACCTACAATTTCCCAAAGGGGCATTTTATCAAGCTCTATATATGTCTACAAAGTGAGGCCTAGAGATTTGGCTAAAACCTGGAGGAAAAAGGAGATCGCATAGGTGCACTTACAAGGTCAGAGTCATACAGGATGCATGATAGAAGGTAGCAATAGTTACGAGATTGGAAGGATTCCGACCGCAAGTCGTGGTGTGAGAAAGAGGCCAAAAGGGGGGAATGCCCTGGCCTTTGGATTGTTTTCACAAGAACAGTTGCCTAGATGGAAAGAGTGTACTAAAGTATTCGGAACAACTATAGGCTATGATAATGATAAGTGCATCAGTCAATATTTGAGGACGAATGTTCCAAGGGGGGAATGATGTTACATCTCGTATTTTCGTACAATAAAGTATCGTCGTAAGTTAATCGACGTAGGTTCGGGAATGAGATTATTGTGAGATTATAAGCATGATGCTATTTCAGAAAAGTAATGAGTATATTCGTGAAGGTGCGAGGGTAAGCAAATCAAAGAAAATTAGTTTTGTCAAAGATGGCATTTTGGGATAAAATAGGGCCCGAGCTAAAATACCTGGTATGTGTTAGAGGGATTGTCAAGAGAACTGGCTCGGGTATTTTAAGGCTATCCCTTCTTTCTTTTGGCATGCATGATCTATACGACACAAACAAAACGATCAAATTCATAATTCCCATAGATGACTCTATTCATATAAGTATTAGAGATGCCTATGTTCTTGAATTCCCATATGTTTCATTGTTCTATCGTGTGTTCATGGGTCTCAGAAAAAATATGTATTTGATCAAGTTTATCCGAAAGGCATATTGATTTTTATGACATTTCGAGAAATCTTATTTACGTATTTCTTATGCATTTCATGCATTTATACATGTACATTGACCCATGACCTGATGGAGTTATATACGCGTATATATGTATATTATATGTATATAGGATATGGGAAAAGGTTACGACGTTATATACGCACCACCACCTGATCAGCTGGTGTACTTTGATGATTTTGCCCACAGTGGCTGAGATGATATGATGGAATGTTCTCAGAGGCTTGATGATGTTATGAACACATGTACCTATGCACGACATGACATTTATACGCATTTGCATGACACTATGAGTATTTCATGATTTACACAGTTATTCAGATTTACATGTCGAGTCTTTTACTCCATGTTTCTCTCATGTCTATTATTTACTGATTTTCATTCCTTACATACTCAGTACATTGTTTGTACTGATGTCCCTTTTTCCTGGGGACATTACGTTTCATGCCCGCACGTCCCGATAGACAGGTCGAGAGTCCTCCAAGTAGGCTATTAGCTTAGCGAAAGATGTTGGTGTACTCCCTTTGCTCCGGAGTTGCTTATTTGGTCAGTATAATTAGGATGTATTGATTTGTATGGCGGGGCTCAGTCCCGACCTTTATGATACTTAGGGTATTCATAAAAACCCGAAAAACTGAACCAAACCGACCAAAAAAACCGATACATTTTAGGTTTGGTTTGGTTTTGTCTTTGAATTTTAAGAACCGATCAAATTTGGTTCGGTTTTGGTTTCAACCAATAAATAATCGAAAAAACAGAACCAAACCGACTATAAAAGTAGTTATTTAAATTTATTATTATACCTATATATGTGTGTATTTTTTATATAAGATTTCTAAAATTTTATGGTATATATTAGTCATTTATATTTTGAGTCTTGTTCTTCGCTATTTAATAATCTAAGTCTTTGCCTTTACATTCTAGTTTGATTGGTAATTTTCTTTCGCTAAGTATAACAAAAATTATTTCATGCTAAAAATAAATCAATCTTTAATTGAGTACTTAAATTATTCATCACTATCTTTTTCAATTATCATCAATATATCTTGGTAAATGGTAAATTTCTCAAAGAGCAATTGATTTGATAGTGTTATGTTGAAAATGAAGTCTCTGGAATATGCGTTTGGTAGTGTATGTCCCATATTTAGGAAAACAACGATAAATAACCGAAAAAACCAACAAAAACCGAATCGATAAAAAACCAACTTAATTGGTTTGGATTGGTTCCAATATTTGAAACACTGACTTACTTGGTTTGGTTTCTTTTTTAGGAAAAACCGACTCAAACCGAACCATGAACACCCTTAATGATACTTATGTACTCTTAGAGGCTTGTAGACAGATGTCATGTATACGAATACTTGTATGGCCTTGTCGGCCTATGTTTTGAGTTTATAAATGATCATGTTGGCCTATTAGGCCCGTATGTCACGTGTATATGATGATGTAACAAGAAAGATACGTTACGTTGGTACTCGGTTGAGTAAGGTACCGGGTGTCCGTCGCGGCCCAACGGTTTGGGTTGTGACAATTGGTAACATCTATCGATAAAACTTTCTAAAATCCGGGCACGTGAGTAACTTTAAGAAATTTTTTAAATTGGGTTGGTAATTACTCTAATAATTAAATTATGAACTTTTGAGCATATATTGATTTCTTTGTACGACCTTTGGCTAGTTTCGGATTGCTCGACACCGATTTGAGGCAATTGGTGTGATCGAAGAGCCGAGTAGTGAACTTGAAAGCAAGGTAAGTCTCTTGCCTAACCTTATAAGAGGGAATTATTCCCCTAAGTGTTTAAATTGTTAGTTGTTACTAGTTTCGAGTGCTACATACGCACGAAGTGACGTTGGTTCGTACGTAGCTAAAATCATGCTTATGTCTGGGTAGACTTTGGACTTACCATGCCATACTCGTATTATTTGAACTTACCTTGTTAGTTTAATTACTTGAATTTATAATTGATATTTAATTTGGAACTTTGCGAGAACTATTTTTATTATCTTGAGTTTTGGCGGAATACTTGATTGTAGGTGGAAATTATGCCTTCTTTGAGTAATATTCTAGTGTCTCAGTCGTTGACCGTAGCTTTTAGAGTTTCTCTATTCATGTGGATAGGGTCAAATGCCTCGACAATATATATATGAGCTGCATCTATGCTTCGCGTAGGTTGACCCTCGGCAATGTACACGATTTCTAGATTGGGTCGTACGACATCGGCATAACTCGTGCGTAATATCGCTAGAAGTCCTGTTATACTTCATATTTTCTTCATGACTTGAGAATTGGTAATCATTTGATGGCTCTTATTTGTTGAAATTGACATGTGATACTTGAGATAAAAAAATTGATAGTTTGTTAGAGAATCATTTTTTTACCATTCGATTGTTATTGTTGTATTTCATGCCGATTTATAATTCCTGCACTTTATTTATTGATCACTAGTAAGTGTCGATGTCGACCCTCATCACTATTTCTTCGAGGTTAGACAAGATACTTACTAGATACACGTTGTTTACATACTCATGCTACACTTCTGCATAAATTGTGCAGGTAACGAGGCAAGTATATTTGTTACTCGTTCGGGCGCACATTGACCTTACGTGAAGACCTAGTGGTGATATGCTCCCCTTTGCCCCGATCTGCAGCACCCGAAATCTCCTTCCTATTGTATATTATGTTCCTGACTATTTTATTTTAGGCAGTAGTTGTAGTTAATTGTATATTCTACTAGATTGCTCGTGAACTTGTGACGCAGTATTTTGAAAATTTCTAGTAGATATTTATGGTTTTTTACTGTTAATATCACCATTTCACTCTTATATTCCGTTTTCATGATTTAAAGCACCATGGTCATTTATACTTGTTTTCTTCATTAAGTAAAATTCTTGACTTAAAATTAATAAAATAAATAACTAAATGGATTCGTTCAATGTTTGCTTGCCTAATGGCGACTTTGGGCGTCATCACAGCATATAGTGGTAAATGGGTCTTGACATCTTGGTATAAGAGCACTAGGTTCACATAGGCCTCACGAGTCATGAGCAGGCCTAGTAGAGTCTTGTGGATCGGTGCGGAGACGTTTATACTTATCTTCGAGAGGTTATAGGGTGTTAGGAAGCTTCCCTTTCTTCAGGTTCCATCGTGCAGTGGTGTTTTTCTAAGGATCTTTCTCTTAATCTCTCACATATGGTGAGAACGCGTGTCGCGATTGTTCCTGGTGGCAGAGGGGCTTCCCCTTGGTTGTTAAAGACTGAGGCAGAGGCTGAGGGAGGGCCAGAACTCCTGCTGGAGGACGAAGTCATCCTAGAGTTGCTCTTGTTGCACCACCGGTGGATCCAGTGGAGGATCCTGTTATGGAGGAGCAGGATGAGGTGCCTGCAGCTGAGCCGGCCCTGGCAGATTTTATGAATGCACCGTGATTTCAGGAGGTCATAGGATGTATGTTGCGGTCCATGGATTCTACGACTCAGACAGGGCTATTGCCAGCAGACCCAACCACATCTCAGGCGGGAGGGGGAGCATAAACCCCTACGACTCAGACATGGCAATTTCCAGATATAGTGCACGACATCCCATGTGATGTATGTTCATGCCATTATCTTTCAGTGTTGATAGTTCATTATCTATAACTACCATTTATATTGATCTCGTCGGCCCTTAAGGATAATAAAGAAGGTTAGATAAAATGTACGTTGGTGATTGGCAAGCATGGCCCGGGTGCTAGTCATGATCCTCTAGTTTAGGTCGTGACAAACTTTGTATCAGAGCAAGTCTGTCCTAGGGGTTGTCTATGAGCCGTGTCTAGTAAAGTCTTGATTATGGATGTGTAGCACGCCACATTTATAATCAGGAGACTACATGACATCTAGAGTTGTTACCTTCTTCCTAAATCTAGATTGTGCATAGAGTTGAGTCTTTAGTGTCCGTATCTAATATAATCTTGTTTTCTTTCAGCGATGCCTTCGACTAGGAAGCAAGAGATTAGTAGACGGCTTGATATAGCTGCGGGAGAGGGTACAAGTAAGGTGCCTCAAGACAGAGCAGGCCAAAGTGAGGCTCAGAGTGAGATGTCGTCTCATACCTCATCTACTGCGTCTCATCCAGAGGATATTAGGAGGCACCCAGCACCACCAGTTCCTCCGTCTGGCCCTACAGACCAGGATATGTGGAGTGCAGTGCAGTTGTTGACTAGCTTTGTAGCTGATCAGGATCAGAGGCAGAATCCCAGTGTTGTTAATAAACCGGATAGTATGAGAGTTCGTGATTTTATTAATCTAGACCCTCCAGTGTTTATCGGATCAGACCCTAAAGAGGACCCGCAGACGTTTATTGACCAGGTTCATCGTACATTGCGGGTTATGCATGCTACAGATACAGAGTCAGTAGAGTTGGCTTCTTATCGGTTACGGGATTTAGCAGTTTTCTGGTATGATAGTTGGGAGAGATCCAAGGGTCTGAATGCCCCTCCAGCTGTGTGGAAGGAATTTTTTGAGGCCTTTCTTCATCAGTATTTTTCAGTTAAGATACGATGAGCTAGAGCTGATAAGTTCTTGAACCTTAGACAAAAGGTAATATGAGTACGCGAGAGTATAGTATGCAGCTTGATTCTTTAGCAAGGTATGCTCCCCATATGGTGGCTGAGATGAGTGATAGGGTGAATATGTTTGTTAACGGGTTGGGAGCACATCTGATAAATGAGTGCACGACAACCTCCTTGGTGGAGGGCATGGATATTTCCCGTACTGAGGCATATGCCCAGAACCTAGAGGATCGTACGCTCCAGCAAAGGGTAGATAAGGAGCAGGATAGGGGCCATCATAAGCGAGCGATATTTGTAGGGTATTCTCATGACTTCATAGGTAGTGTTAGGTCCCAGTCTTCGAGGAGTTCGGCGCAACCTGTAGAGTGCTCCTCCATAGTTTTAGAGGCCTTGGTATGATCGATTAAACTATTCTGGTCTAGGTCAGAGTTCGCGGGCATTAGGCTCGCAATATCATAGGGATACTAGTTAGACGAGACCCCAAACACTCCATTGTGACCAGTGTGGCAAGGCCCACTTTCGACTGTGCCAATGAGGTTCTAATACGTGTTATTCTTGCGGACATCCTGGCCATATGATGCGGGATTGTCCTAACAGAGAATGTGGTGGTATGGCTCAGCCAACTGGATTTGTGTCTGGTTCTTCCTCATCAGTTTGACCTCCAGCACAAGGTTATCAGCAGTCGACAGGTCGTGGTAGAGGTACAGGTGCAGTGCCGAGTTCAAGTGGTGCTCAAAATCGAACCTATTCTCTAGTAGGTCGACAGGAGCTTGAGTCGTCTCAGGATGTTGTTACAGGTATATTGTCTGTATTTTCTTACGATGATTGATCCGAGATCTACATTATCATATGTTACACCCTTTGTGGCTAATAAGTTTGGCGTTGAACTTGAATTAATAAGTAAACCATTTGCGCTATCTACTCCAATAGGAGATTGTATGTTTTCTAGAAGGGTATATAGAGGTTGCACAGTGATGATTTGTAGTCGTCAAACCTCGGTGAATTTATTTTAGTTAGAAATGGTTGATTTCGACGTGATAATGGAAATGGATTGGTTGGCCTCATGCTATGCAAATGTTGATTGTCGTACGAAGATGGTTAGGTTTCAATTTCCTGATGAACCCGTCATCAAATGGAAAGGGAACATTGCTACGTCGAACGGTAGGTTTATTTCCTATCTTAAGGCGAGGAAGATGATCTCAAAAGGTTACATTTATCATCTCATTCGCATTAGGAATGCGGAGGCGAAGCCGCCTATTCTACAATCAATCCCTGTGTTCAATGAATTTCCAAATGTTTTCCCAGATGAACTCCTAGGCCTTCCTCCTGAAAGGGAGATTGAGTTTAGCATTGATGTGTTTCCTGACACTCAACCCATATCTATTCCTCCATACAGGATGGACCCGGAAGAGTTGCAAGAGTTAAAGGCGCAGTTGAAGGACTTGCTGGATAAGGGCTTTATTAGTCTTGGCACTTCACCTTGGGGTGCGTCAGTCCTGTTCGTGCGGAAGAAAGACGGGTCGTTAAGGACGTGTATTGGTTATCGACAATTGAATAAGTTTACGATAAAAAACAAGTACCCACTTCCAAGGATTAACGACCTGTTTGACAAACTCCATGTGCCAAGTATTTCTCCAAGATTGACTTACGTTCAGGGTATCATCAGGTGAGGGTTAAGGAGAAGGATATTCCAAAAACGGCCTTTCGGACAAGATATGGGCACTTTGAGTTCTTGGTAATGTCGTTCGGTCTAACAAATGCCCCAGTAGTGTTTATGGATCTCATGAATACTGTATTCATGCCCTATCTTGATGTGTTCATGATCGTATTCATTGATGACATTTTGTTGTATTCTAGTTCGGAGGCGGAACATGCGGGCCACTTACGGATAGTATTACAAACGCTTCAGGATCATAAGTTATATGCTAAGCTCTCCAAATGTGAATTTGGCTGAACTCAGTAGCATTCCTTGGTCATGTGATATCTGACGAGGGTATTAGTGTCAACACTCAAAAGATCGATGCAATAAAGAATTGGCCGAGACCTACAACACCATCAGAAGTCCGCAGCTTCCTGGTGCTAGCAGGCTATTATAGGCGATTTGTAGAAGGGTTTTCCTCTATATCAGCACCATTGACTAAGTTAACACAAAATGCTACTAAGTTCCACCGGTCTGACGTTTGTGAACAAAGTTTTCAGGAGTTAAAAAATCGATTGACATATGCGCCAGTACTCACTCTCCCAGAAGAAACAAAGGGTTATGTGGTATATTGTGATGCCTCAGGTATAGCTTTGGGGTGCATATTGATGCAACATGGGAAGGTGATTGCTTATGCATCAAGACAATTAGACGCATGAAAAGAATTACCCGACCCATGATTTGGAATTGGCTGCAGTAATATATGCTTTGAAGATATGGTGGCACTACTTATAAGGCGTCCATGTTGACATCTACACAGATCACAAGAGTTTACAATACATCTTCAAGCAGAAGGAGTTGAATTTAAGGCAGCGTAGGTGGCTTGAATTACTGAAAGATTACGATGTCAAGATAGTGTACCATCCCGGTAGAGCCAATGTTGTGGCAAACGCTCTCAGTCGTAAGTGAATGGGAAGCTTAGTATACATTGAGGTAGGTAGACAAGGGTTGACTAAAGAGCTTCATCAGCTAGCCAACATGAGAATTAGATTGTTAGACTCTGATGACGGAGGGGTTACTGTACAGAATACATCAGAATCATCTTTGGTATCCGAGGTAAAAGCACAGCAATATGAAGATCCTACCTTAGTACGATTGAGAGAGAGCATTCAATAGTGTAAAATTACGGCTTTTGAGATCGGAGCAGATGGCACTGAGATACCAGGGCCGGTTGTGTGTGCCTGATGTGGAAGGGTTGAGAGAGAAGATGATTGAGATTCATCAATCCCGATATTCCATCCATCCCGGCTCAACAAAGATGTATCATGATGTTAAGGAGCAGTATTGGTGGAATAACATGAAGAAGTCTATTGCAAAATTTGTAGCCAAGTGTCCTAGTTTTTAACAAGTAAAAATCAAACATCAGAAACCAAGTGGATTGCTTCAGAATATAGAGATTCCGACCTGGAAATGGGAGGTGATTAATTTGGACTTCATTATTGGATTACCTCGCTCTTATCATAAGTTTGACTCCATATGGATGATAGTTGATCGACTTACAAAATGTGCCCATTTTTCTGCCTGTTAAGACAACTTACACAGCTGAAGATTATGCGAAGTCGTATATCATGGAGATTGTTAGGCTTCATGGTGTGCCAGTATCTATTATATCAGACCGAGGAGCATAATTTGCGGCTAACTTTTGGATGTCTTTTCAGAAAGGTTTAGGCACACAAGTGAATCTCAACACTGCATTCCATCCACAAACTGACGGGCAGGCTGAACATACCATTCATACACTTGAAGATATGCTACGAGCATGTGTTTTGGATTTCAAGGGGAATTAGGATGACCATCTTCCACTCATAGAATTTGCCTATAATAATAGCTACCATTCTAGTACTAAAATGGCCCCGTACGAGGAACTATATGGGAGGAGATGTAGATCACCACTTGGATGGTTCGAAGTTGATGAAACAGAACTATGGGCCAGATTTGATTCACCGAGCCATTGAGAAGGTGAAACTGATACAAGAGCGGCAGAGGATGGCGCAAAGCAGGCAAAAGTCTTATTCTGATGTCTGACGCCGTGATCTGGAGTTTGATGTTGGTGATTGGGTTTTCCAGAGGATCTCACCGATGAAGGGTGTTATGCATTTAGGGAAGAAGGGTAAGCTGAGTCCGCGGTATATCAGTTCATACAAAATTCTTCGACGAATTGGACGGGTTGCTTATGAGTTAGAATTTCTATCCGAATTGGAATTTGTCCACCCGGTATTCCATGTATCTATGTTGTGGAAATGTATTGGAGACCCTTCTCGGGTCGTCCCTATCAAAGATGTACAAGTTACAGAGGATCTATCATATGAAGAAGTGCTGAGAACAAAGGATGTAGCTTCCGTCTAAGTATTGTGGAGGAACAAGAACAATGAAGAAATTACATGGGAAGCAGAAGAGGAGATGAAGTCTAAATACCCTTACTTGTTCCAAATTCAAGATAACGAGGATCCCGGGGGTACGCAGGACGCATTAGAAGGTGAAATGGATCTATGAGGTAAGTAGTAGCTTGAGAATACTCTTCCTTAATACAAAATTGTGATATACAGATAATGCGTATTCGTAATGCTTGGTATAGCCTTGTGAGACTATATGTTGGGTTTAACTGCTTGGAAGTTTGGCTAGTATCCATTTTATAGGGGAAACTCGGCCGGAAATTTCCGTTGGAATCCACGATGAGTTAGGCTCCCCATAAACCCTTACATTCAAGGACTAATGTTCCTAAGGGGGGAGGGTGTTACAACCCATATTCATGTATGTTGGTTCATTCCATAAGTTAGTCGATGTAAATATGAGAAGATATTATCTTTGAGATGATAAGAAGTTAATCCTATTGGTCTTAAATGATACAAGAGTGTATAAGGGTGATTAACAAGTATTAGAAGTTAAACGAATCAAGGATGTTGTAACCCGTATTTTTGGGTAAACCTAGGGGTTCTTAATATTCTAAATAGGTAGTGTTTTAAGGTATTTGAATCATATAATATCCTTATCATAAGTCTTGAAGTAAAACGAGTTATGAAACAAAAGTCGACAAAAGTTGTCGCAACTTATGTTCAGAATTTTACTTAAACTTTACGTCAAATGTTACTATGCTTTCTCTCAATTCAGTTGGAATTACGAGGTGATCTACCCACCAAATTGAATATCTATGAGTCTAGTTTCCAACGCATTAAACCTTTTATCAATACGACATCGGAGTTGAGAGATATATGCATTGTTACGAGACTACACAGGTTGTTAGGTGACAAGTAGGTGTGACACCTACTTGGTTAAATGAGAGCCCAAAAAGAGGCAATTTCGGGTCGGCCAAAGAGACCATTTAAAGGCTTATTTCCTGCAATATAACCTTCATTATATCACAAATAACCATACCTAAACCCCTGCAAACTTCCTCCTAAAAATTATCCACAAACCCTAATTGATTTTCTCTCTCTTTCAATTTCTAATTGGGGGTAAAACCTAGAGTTTGAAGAACCAAGATAAGGGCTGAGTTATCCAACAAGTAAGGTAAGTTTACTGCTCTCTTTCATCCATTTTTTCTTTTGTAAATTCATGGTAATTCGTTCTATACTTGTAAGAACTCACGGAACGGTGATCGGAAGCCGTGAGTTCGAGTTATTCACTTGTAGCGGACTGTTTTGTGGAGTGTTTTGTGTTGTTGTTGGTATGTGTGCTTCACTACTATTTTTTGATGTTTTGGATAAGGAATGGTGTGGTGAAACACCATATAGATGTAGGGTGGTGGGCTGGTCGTTCGTCGTAACATTTCCGAGTTGTTTGACACTACTACGGTGGTTGTTTTGTGTATGAAGAGATTGTTGTGTGTTGGGCTGTTTGGTGATTGTTTTTCCTTGTGTGAAGTCATATATATAGGGGAGGTGTTGTCCGTTTCATCGTAAAATATGTTATGGTCGATACATAATAGTTACGACGCTTAAACGACAACGATAGTGTCATTTCTCTTATTGTATATAAGGAGTCGTGACATTTGCATAGCTTGAGGTTGGGCATTATACAAGGTATGTGAGACTATCCCTTTCCTTCTTTTTCAAGACTCCAATACATAATGCAATGACCTAGCAGTACTTACATTGTTTCCCTTCTTATGGAACAATTGATATTGAGGTTGCTTCTCTTATTCTTCTGTTATCAATGTTGTTGGTACTTCCTGATTCTTATATAATTCTTGATGAAGAGTTAGTCCTAATAACGTGTACGGAGAATATCAACCTTACGTCACTCCGAAAGGTTCAGAATATGATTCCAATGAGTTCTGCATGCATTATATATATATATATATATATATATATGTATATATATATGTATGTATGTATGTATGTATGTATGTATGTATGTATGTATGTATGTATGTATCTATTTTACTCTACCGAGCCGCACTATAGTCGACCGAGTACGGCACCTATTGTGCAACCACTGATCAGTTGGAATTTACTAAGCTCCACATGGCCGGGTATGTTTTACCGAGCCTATTACGGGCCGGGTACGATATGATGATGATGTTTCCCACAGAGGCGTATGTTTTAAAAGTTTATGTATGTATCACGCATTTCATGTCAGTAACCCTCAAAGGTACCCAGATGTTAGAGGTTGTATATACTATATCCCTGTTTACATTATTGTTCTTACTTATGCTTTTCTGTCTTACATACTCAGTACTTTATTCGTACTAACGTCCTTTTTATTTGTGGACGCTGCATGTCGTGTTGCAGGTCCTGATAGACAAGTAGACGCAGCTCCCCCACCACAGTAGGCTTCCTAGTTCAGTGGTTATTGGCGAGATCCCTTCTCCGGACTTGCCGTGGTCTTGGTATGACATTTTGTTATAGATATTATGGGTATGTCTGGGCCCTGTTCCGTCAATGTTGACTCACTTATGCTCCTTTAGAGGCTCATAGAATGTGTCGACTCATGTATAGTTTGGTATGCCTTGTTGGCTATTTTTTGTTGTATAGTCTTTCATGGCAGCATTGTAGCTCGTACCTTATATGTAGTTTCTTAGAAGTCTTGTCATCCCATGTGATGTATGTTCATTCCATTATCTTTCATTGTTGATTATTCATGATCCATAACTACCATTTATATTGATCTCGTCGAACCTTAAGGATAATAAAGAAGGTTAGATAAAATGTACGTTAGTGCTCGGCAAGTATGGCCCGGGTGCTAGTCATGATCCTCCAGTTTGAGTCGTGACAATTGCATTCATTTATACATGTACATTGACCCATGACCAGATGGCGTTATATATGCACCACCACCTGATCAGCTAGTATACGTTGATGATTTTTCCCACAGTGGCCAAGACGATATGAGGGGATGCCTTCAGAGGCTTGATGATGTTATGAACATATGTACCTATGCACGACATGACATTCATACGCATATGCATGACACTATAAGTATTTCATGATTTACAGAGTTATCCAGACTTACAAGTTGAGTAATTTACTCCATGTTTCTTCCATGTCTTTATATACTTATTTATGTGCCTTACATACTCGGTATGCGTTCGCATAGGGTAAGTCTGGGCCGGCAAGATTTTGTTCTACGCGGTCGCACCCTCCACCGCGTTCGCGTAGGTCTAGCCCGGCTAGCCTCTGCGTTCGCGAGACCTCATCCGCGTTCGCATAGAACGACCATCAGGGGGGCCTGGCCATTGGCCTTCACGAACGCACTCCCCCTTCCACGTTCGCATATAAGGTGACAGCTGGGCAGTAACTTACAAATCGAGACTTAGTCTCATTTTGAACAATTTTCTTTCACCTTGGGCGATTTGGGGAGCTTGCAAAGGAGAGATTCGACCTAGCAATTGTAAGGTAAGTAATTCCTACCATAAAGTGAGTTTAATACTTGAATTCTTGGGTAGATTAACACATTAAATTAGTAGAAATCGTGGGTTTAGAGTAAAACCTAGGGGTTTGATAAAAGTTGAGAATTTACCAAGGAATTAGTTATGGAATCATGCAAAAACTATATAATATTGATCCTTAGGTGCTCGGGGGTGTATTTTCCTTGAAAATTTCCGGAATCCAAGCATGTGGGCCCGGGGGTGTATTTTGGGATTTTGCAAATTAAGTCGAAATAATCATTTAAGTAGGGGAATTTTGGACTTTTGAGCTTAGATTGATTTATGTATGCGGTGTTTGGCTAGTTTCGAGCCCTCATGCGCCGAATTTTGAGTTTTGGGCGCGTTCTTGATCCGGAAAAGTGGGCTTGACACGAGGTAAGTCTCCTTTCTACCCTTGTAAGAGGGAATTGTCCCCGTAGGTGAATATAACGAATTATATGCTATTATATGTGGGGGCTACGCACGCACGAAGTGACGAGAGTCCGTGCATAACCACTACTATGTTCTGTCGGATAGTTTAGGATTCACAAGCATGCTTTATGTGTTGTATTTGTAATCTTAACGATAATTTAGGTTGCCGAATATCATGGAATTATTAAGTGAACATCTAGAAGGTTACATTTCGAAATTTAAATTATTTGTCCTTCTTTGTAAGAATATTCTCTACTAAGTTCCCGATTTTCTGTAAATTATGTGTATATATATTCGGGTACCCGCGTCGCATGTATGATTCGCGAGCGGGGTAGCCCTACTATTATGTTGAACGCGTCGCATGTTCGATTCGTGAGCGGTGTAATATATGCATCTATGGTTCGAGCCGTTCGACCCTTCGGCAGTGCACATTTATTATTGCGTCGTATCAGTCGTACGTTCACGACATGTTATGTGTTTGTTAACGGTTTGGTGTTTCTGTGGTTATTTACTTGTTGAATATCCTGAAAAATGAAATTAGTAATCTGTAAGATAGAGGACTTGCACACATAAACGTAATTGTAAGGAAATTGGATGCTCCTGTCTTTATCATTTATTTATAAATGCCATTCTTGCTTAGCCTTATATTTAAAACATATAATTTTGGCCCTAGTAAGTGTCACGTCGTCCTCTCGTCACTACTTCTTCGATATTAGGCGGGATACTTACTGGGTACATATTATTTATGTACTCATGCTACGCTATGTACTTAATTGTACAGGTTCGGAGGCAGGTGCATCTGGGTATCAGTCCGCAGCTCGTTCCTGATTTATACCTGGTCGAGGCTTCACGGTGAGCTGCTTCTCCTGACGACTTCCAGCAGCACTTTGGAGCTTTTCTTTTTGCCATTTCTGTCTATATGTTTCTCAGACAGTAGGACAGACTTTTAATCTTTTTGATATTACTCTACTAGATGCATGTAGACTTGTGACACTAGTTCCTGGCACACACATTACTACACCATTCTTTTGGGATGTATTTATTAAATTATGACTCTTTTGGTTATCCAGCTTAAAATTTCCTAAGTTATATGTTTTTATTGAATGTCATAAATTTACTCTAATTAAATATTGGAAATGTTTGGAAAAATGAATGAAACTCACTAGTAGTAGATAGATGTTGGCTTGCCTGAAATCGGTGTTGCGCGTCATCGCGATCTGAGTTAGGATTTGGGTCGTGACACCCAGGACCTCAACCAAACTTACCAACCAGTCCTAATACCTCACTCAAACTTAGTCGAGACTTCAAAACATGTCCCATAACATCAAAATCACCAATTATGCATGGATTCAAGCCTAAGAACTTATGAAATTTCCAAAATCCACAACCGATGCCGAAACACGTCAAAACTAGTCCGAATTACCTCAAATTTTACACACAGGTCATAAATGACACTACGGACCTATAGCCACTCTCGGAATTCAATTCTGAGCCCGATATCAAAATTTCACTTATCGGCCGAAATCGCCGAAATTCTAATTTTCGCCAATTCAAGCCTAAATCTACTACAGACCTCAAAAACAAATTCTGAACACGCTCCTAACTCCAAAATCACCCAAAGGAGCTAACGGAGTCGACGGAACTCCATTCTGGATCCGTATTCACACAGTTGCAACTACGGTCCGACTTTTAAAGCTTAAACTCACATATAAGGACTATGTGTCCAAAAACTCTCTGAAATTCACCACTAAACGTTCCGACAAGTCCCAAAAGCAGAAATATACATGGGAAAAATAGTTATTAAAGGATCGGGGCGCTAACTCTCAAAAAGACCGACCGGGTCGTTACATTCTCCCCCTCTTAAGAAAATCGTTCGTCCTCGAATGAGTATAGAGACATACATGTAGCTGTGAAAAAATGAGAGTACTGACTGCGCACATCCTGCTTGGTCTCCCAAGTCGCCTCCTCGGCCGACTGACCCCTCCACTGAACCTTTACTGATGTAATATTCTTTGACCTGAGCTTTCTGACCTGTCTATCCAATATAAATACTGGCTCCTCAACATATGATAAATCCTTGTCCAACTGGACTAAACTGAAATCCAAAACATGAGTCGAGTCACTGTGATACTTCCGGAGCATAGAGACGTGGAATACCGGATGAACTCCTGCTAGGTTGGTAGGCAAGGCTAGCTCATAAGAAACCTCCCCAACATACTGCAACACCTCAAAAGGACCAATAAATCTCAGACTCATCTTACCTTTCTTCCCGAACCTCATGACGCCCTTCATAGGCGATACCCGAAGCAAAAATCGATCACCAGCCATAAATGCCAAATCGCGAACCTTCCGGTCTGCATAACTCTTCTGCATGGACTGAGCTGTGCGAAGTCTCTCCTAAATCACCTTCACCTTGTCCAAGGCATCCTAAACCAAATCTGTACCTAACAATAGGGCGTCGCCCGGCTCAAACCATCCCACTGGAGACCTGCACCGCGTACCATTCAAAGCCTCATACGACGCCATCTGAATGCTGGATTGGTAGTTGTTATTATAAGCAAACTCTGCAAGTGGAAAGTATTGGTCCCATGACCCTCCAAAATCCATCGCACAGGCACGGAGCATATCCTCAAGAATCTGAATCGTGCGCTCGGACTGCCCGTCCGTCTGAGGGTGAAAGGTTGTACTCAACTCTATCCTGGTGCCTATATAAATCTCATCCAACCTCTCGGAGGAATATGTAGTCAACACTGGAATGAAATGGGCTGATTTGGTCAGCCGATCCACAATCACCCAAATAGCATCAAACTTTCTCAAAGTCCGAGGAAGTCAACCACGAAGTCCATGGTGATCCGCTCTCACTTCCACTCTGAAAGCTCAATATGCTGAAGTAACCCTCCTGGTCTCTGATGCTCATATTTGACTTGCTGACAGTTGAGACACTTGGCTACAAACTCCACTATATCCTTTTTCATCCTTCTCCACCAATAGTGTTTTCTCAGATCCTGGTACATCTTCGCGGTACCCAGATGAATAGAATACCGTGAGCTATGGGCCTCCTCAAGAATAAAATCCCGAAGCCCATCCACATTGAGCACACAGATCCGACCCTACATCCTCATCACACTGTCATCTCCTATATTCACATCTCTGGCATCACCTTGCCGAACCATGTCCTGAAGAACCAGAAGGTGGGGATCATCATATTGATGCTCTCGAATGCGGTCATAAAGAGAAGATCGAGCAACCACACAAGCTAACACCCGGAAAGGCTTAGAAAGATTCAACCTCGTGAACCGAATAGCTAAGGACTGAACATCCAAGGCTAAGGGCCTCTCAACTGCTGGAAGATATGCCAAACTCTCCGCCCGGCGACTCAAGGCGTCGTCCACCACATTGGCCTTCCCCGAGTGGTATAATATGGTGATTTCATAGTCTTTTAGTAACTCCAACCATCTCTGCTAGCGCAAATTGAGGTCCTTCTACTTGAATAAGTGCTGCAAACACTAGTGATCAGTGAAAATCTCACAGGGAACACCGTATAAATAATGACACCATATCTTCAGGGCGTGAACAATCGCTGCCAACTCGAGATCATGAACTGGATGCTCTTCTCATGCACCTTCAACTGTTTGGACGCGTAGGCAATCGCCCTACCGTCCTGCATCAACACCGCCCCAAGGCCAATCCTCGAAGCATCACAATAGATTGTATATGACCCTGAACCTGTAGGCAATACCAACACTTGAGTTGTAGTCAGGGTTGTCTTGAGCTCCTGAAAGCTCTCCTCACACTCCTCAGTCCACCTGAACGGGGTACCCTTTTGGGTCAACCTATTCATAGGTGCTACGATGGATGAAAACCCCTCTACAAAATGGCGATAGTACCCAGCCAACTAAGGAAACTGCGGATCTCAGTAGCTGAAGACGGTCTAGGCCAACTCTGCACCGCCTACACCTTCTTCGAATCTACGTTGATCCCATCACAAGACACCACGTGACCTACGAATGCCATAGAATCAAGCCAAAATTCACACTTAGAAAATTTTGCATACAATTTCTTCTCCCTCAAAGTCTGAAGAACGGTCCTCAAATGCTGCTCATGATCCTCCTGGGACCGAGAATATACTAAGATGTCGTCAATGAACACGATGATGAAAGAATCAAGATAAGGTCGGAACACACTGTGCATCAAATGCATAAAGGTTGTTGGGGCATTGGTCAGCCCAAATGACATGACAACAAACTCATAGAGGCCATATCTGGTCCTGAAGGTAGTCTTCGGGATATCCGGCTCCCGAATCTTCAACTGATGATAGCCAGAACGTAAGTCAATCTTGGAAAATACCCTGGCACCCTGTAACTGGTCAAATAAATCATCGATGCGTGGCAATGGGTACCTGTTCTTCATTGTAACCTTATTCAGCTACCGGTAATCAATGCACATGCGCATAGACCCATCATTTTTCTTCACAAATAATACCGGAGCACCCCAATATGATACACTGGGTCTGATGAAACCCTTATCAAGCAACTCCTGCAACTATTCCTTCTACTCCTTCAACTCGGGAGGAGCCATACAATAGGGAGGAATGGAAATGGACTGAATGCCCGGTAACAAACTAATGTCAAAATCAACATCTCTGTCGAGCGGCATACCCAGAAGATCAGCTGGAAAAACATCAGAATAGTCCCGCACAACTATAACTGACTCAGCTGTAGGGGTATCAACACTAACATCTCTCACATAGGCTAAGTACGCATTACACCCCTTCTCAACCATTCGCTGAGCCTTAAGGAAAGAAATGACTATGTAAGGAGTATACTATAAGGTACCACTCCACTCTAATCTTAGTAAACCTAGCATGGCCAGCGTCACGGTCTTGGCGTGACAATCAAGAATAGCATAATGCGGCGACAACCAGTCCATGCCCAAGATAACATAGGAATCTACCATACTGAGTAATAATAGATCAGCCCTGGTCTCAAAACCACCGATAACAATCAAACACAATCGATATACGCGGTCCACAATAAGAGAATATCCCACGGGAGTACAAACATAAACGGGGGAACTCAAAGAACCCCGAGATATTCCCAGATGTGAAGCAAAATAAGAAGACACATATGAGTACGTAGAGCCTGGGTCAAATAATATCGATGCATCCCTATGAAAAACAGGGACAATACTTGTGATGACTGAATCTGAAGCAACGTCCTCTATACGGGCTAGAAGAGCATAGTACATGGCCTGGCCTCCCCTTCTAGGGCGACCTCAACCTCCCCCACCTCCACCTCGAGCTGTCTGAGAAGGTGGGGAAGTAGCTGGGGCTGGAAGAATAGTTGGAGGACCTGGTGGAGCACGTGGGGCCTGATAAGTCTGAGATGATGCACCCCTCCTAGCTCTGGGGCAATCTCTGCACCCCAAAATGTCACACCCCAAAACCAGGGAGTGCGACCGGTGCTCAACCGAGTAAACCCAATTGAGCAAGCCTGTTAGGTTTCATTCTACCCAAACTAATTTATGAATAAATAGGAGATAAATTCTATCAATCATACTATATAAATATTTCGTTAACTTCCATTTTTGTTTTCATAGAAGTTTCAACCATAATATCATGAATATTACAATCCTTGTAGATATGTTGAAAAAATGTATTTTCCAAATACCAATATTTCTAGTTTAATTCCAATACCCGAAACCACCCACAACCTGTCTACGGAGCCTCTAAATACAACTGAAGAGTAATATGGAAATGCCGGCAACAAGGCTCCGGCTATACCTTAAATGAATAATACACCATAACCAAATGACACAGGACCCCGAAAAGAAGTGGGAATCACCAAGTTAGTTGGGAGGAACATACCGCTATCTTTGAACGTTGTCGCCGACTGTGGAAACACCTACATCCATTAAAGATGTAGCGTCCCCGGCAAAAGGGACGTTAGTACCATTGAATAGTACTAGTATGTATGAATAAACTCTACTCTAGATAGAACAAAGAGCAAACATGTAGTAATGCAGTTAGAGGCATCAGATAAAATTTCACATAAATAGGAGGAACACAAACAAGAGTCACCATGGTTTCTTAATACCAAGTGCCATAATTTTGTAATACCACCGTTTTGTTTTCACACGGAGTCCGGTCTCGGCCCGATCGGCTAAGCCATCCCAAGTGAGACATCATCAGCATCATAATTCATATTACCACCGTGTCATTTTTACATGGATTCTGATCTTGGCCCGATCGGCTAAGCCATCTCACTTGAAACAGTGAGACATTACCAATATCATATTTTCGATGCAATACCACCATGTGTACATCATGGAGTCCGATTTTGGCCCGATCGGCTAAGCCATCTCACTTGAAACAGTGAGACATTACCAATATCATATTTTCGATGCAATACCACCATGTGTACATCATGGAGTCCGATTTTGGCCCGATCGGCTAAGCCATCTCACTTGAAACAGTGAGACATTACCAATATCATATTTTCGATGCAATACCACCATGTGTACATCATAGAGTCCGATTTTGGCCCGATCGGCTAAGCCATCTCACTCTGAGACATAACCATATCAATTTAATTATCCGGTTCACATTCCTTTTCCATCATTTATTATACATTTATACAGTTCTTGGCACTTGGACATATCTAACCATTTCTGTTACATTCCTCTCTTTAACCGTTTCATATAATCATCCTTCATATCAACTAGAACCAACATATAAGGATTCGTACACATAATAAAGAAAAGAGCACGATAATCATAATTTACATTTTCAAGTAGCATAGTGACATGGTAGCAACTTAGAACAATATGGAAACAGGAGTTTCCCAACTTAACACATTGAAACCATCAATTCTTCGGATAATCAAACACGGGACTCATACCCGGTATTTGAACACCAATAAGTTCATCCTATGAAGATTAGATTTAGCCATACATACCTCAAAGATCTTTTTATTAAGTTTCTACAATACACCAACACCTCTAGCAATAACAATCTATAAGGAGATAGCGGAAATCAATTAATAATTAGGAGGATTACCCATGGTGTAACTCTCTTAGAAATTTCATCAAACACCTAACATGTGAAGAAGACTACAAGGTTTAAAATGGAAATTCCTTCTTCCCTCAACAAATTTTAACATGAACTACCCAAATTAGTTCTTTAATATCACATACTACAACTTAGTCTCACATGCATAGCCTATTTCTAACTCCCACAATATAGTTGAACCCTTAATCTCTTTCATGAAATCTTGGAAGTAGGACTTACCCGGATGGAGGACAATCTAGTGGTTATCTTCCTTGATTTTTGAAGACCTGAGCAAGATTTGGATGATTATGAAGCTAGGCCCCTTATTTCTCTCTCTATATATGCTCTCAAAACTCTCTAAAACCAGTAGAAGATGACCCCAAATGAAGCCCCTAAACCTATTTATGAAAATGGCGTCGGGTTATAAAAAATAGGAAAAATAAGCCTCTGAAACTGGGTCTGCGGTCGCATAATGGACTGCAAAACAAGAATGTGGTCGCAAAATGTGTCGCAAAATAGGTTCCCAAAACTAGGCTACACTGAGCCATTTTGCGACCAGATTTGCAGACCGCATAATGGTTTTGCGATCGCAGATCTGCCACAGGATCGCATTTTTTCACCCTTTGGTAATTTGATCATAACTATGTGTAGGAATGTCCAAATGAAGAACGGTTTGAAGCGCTGGAAACTAGACTCGAAGAACTTTCATTTTATAGGTTGTTCATAACACAAAAATTTATATATATTTAGATATGTTCGTTCAAATTGTGGACTTGTGCAAACATATTTGGAATTTTAGCCTATTATGAAATATTTCCATTTGGCTTAGACTTGGGCCTCTCCTTGGACCCCAAATTACTTATTATATGACGTATACCCTTATTTACCACATACAACTCATTTACATCATATTTATAGCACATAAAATATTATAATTAGCCTACCTGGCAACCCAAAATCCTAAATTGCTTAGCAAAATGTTCCGGAGCCTTACACAAAATAGCCCCTCGGGGGACGTGGTGGCTGATGCTGACTCTAAAATGGCCTACTGGACTGGTCGGTGATAGCACCTCGAGATGGAGGCACACTAGATACTAGTGGTGCATAATAAGGCTCATAAGGTCTAGGAGGAGCTGGAATACCACTGGCTGCTGGAAGAGCTGAACGAACAGGGCGACTCACAAAACCCCTACCATAGCGTGTTGCTGGTGCACGAACTCCCGGAAAATGACCAAACTCTCAAGACCTCTTGGCCTCTCTCTCCTCCCTGTCCCGGGCTAACATACTCTCAATCCTCCGGGCAATACTCACGGCCTGCTGGTAAGTGATATTTGTCTCCAACTCTGTGGCCATACTAGTCTGAATACTGCGGTGGAGTCCCTCAATAAAGCGTAGAACCCTCTCTGATCGTGGCAACCATAGCTGGTGCATGACGAGCCAAGTCACTAAAACGGACTGGATACTCCAACACATTCATGGTACCCTGGCGTAACTGCTCAAACTCCGCACGCCAAGCATCCCTGAGGCTTTGAGGAACAAACTCAAGCAAAAATATCTCGGAGAACCGATCCCAAGTAAGTGAAGTTGCCTCCTCCGGACTACTCAACTCATAGGCACGCCACCACTGATAAGACGCTCCCCTCAGCTGGAAAGCAGTGAAAGAAACCCCACTCGTCTCCACAATACCCATAGTGCGGAGAATGCGATGACACTCCTCAAGAAAACCCAGAGCGTCATCTGAAGCTAGTCTGCTGAAGTCAGGTGGGTGGTACTTCTTGTACCTCTCAAGTTTGAGCTACTCTGCCTCAGAACAAGCTACCCTAGCCTCATGTTGAGCTGGAACCGCTGGGGGCATAGGAATATACTCTGGAACCTTCCCAACATGGAACCTTTGCTCAGGAGTACGGGCTGCGAAAGTCTGTGCCCCTCCCCCGGCCTCGGATGTAGCTGGAGCTATCGGGAGTAGCACCGCCTAAGTCAAAGTACTAAAAGCGCTCATGAACTGAGCCAAAGTATCCTGGAGGGCTGGAGTAATAGTAGGGACCTCCTGTGCCCCTCAAACTGTAGCTGCTGAGGGCTCATCCGTCTCTGCTCTCGCCGGTGCTCGGGCTGCATCGCGTGTTCGTCCTCTACCCCTACCCCAGCCTCTGGCGGCTCGGGCTGGGGGGCTGGGGTGCCTGATCGTCAGTACGTCCGGTACAGGTCCTCACAATCTGTGAGCAAGAGTAGAATAGAGTTTTAGATTTTTTATGATAGTAACTAGCACGACAAGGTATTCCAAAGAATATGATTGTTCTTAACAGTTACATAGCCTCTCGAAGATAGATACGACGTCTCTGCACCGATCAGCGAGACTCTAATAAACCGGCTTGTGACTTATGACTCCTATGAATACCAAATTGTCACGACCTGGTTTACCCTCCGAAAGGTATCGTGATGGCACCTAGTCTCTACGACTAGGTAAGCCTAATTTTGTGGAAAAATAAATATAATAAAATCAGCACAGAAAGGAACATAAGTAAACATAACATAGTCGATCGGCATGTTAAAATATAACTCCCAAAACCCGAAATATCACATTAGTCACAAGCTCTATCTCAAAGTAGCTATATACAACGTAAGGGAAATACATGAAAAATCTATCTAAGCCTGGAGTGGAAGGTGACTCGAAGGACTCTGCGGACACGGCAGAATTACCTTTCGGTCTCCTCAAACAGCTACTCGGACCCCTAGCCACGAAACTGAGTGTCAGTACCTGAATCTGCACACGAAAACATGTGCAGGAAAGGGCATGAGTACACCACAATTGGTACCCAGTAAGTGTCAAGCCTAACCCTAGTCAAGTAGTGACGAGGTCAGGTTAAGGCTCTACTGGAATTTTATAAGTAAAACAGTTTAAAATAGTACATAAAGATATAAAAGCCAAGGTAAGCAATAGAAACAAATAATATGAAAGTAAAACAGCAACAGGGAGCCCTTGGCTCAGCACAAAGTATCACACGGTGGAATCTCCCGGGATACGTCCCGTAGTTCCAAATGTAAGATGCAGTACAGGGGGAAAAGCTCCCGGAATACGTCTGTAGTCCCAATTTAAATATGCAGTATAGGGGAAAAGCTCCCGGAATACATCCGTAGTCCCAATTTAAATATGCAGTACAGGGGGAAAGTTCCTGGAATACGTCCGTAGTCCCAATTTAAATATGCAATGCGAATGAATGTCGGATATGGTGTATTTAAACAACTCAGGAAAAGAGTCATAGGCAAGAACAAGATAAAGACTAACTAACATGGTACACATTGTATCAAATAGGGAATTTAGGTGAAACATGTAGGCATGCTTCTTCCTAATCTAAACTACACAAGTAGCACATTAGATAGTGAAATAGGAGTAAAATGATTTATGCCATGGATAGAAAAAAAAATGGAATTAAGCAATAATGACCCGTGTACGTACTCGTCACCTCACGTACACGGCGCCCATACAACAATTAGTATAAAAACAACCTAAGGGGAAGTCCCCAACACAGAGTTAGGCAAGCTACTTACCTCGACTGCGTTACTCAACTCAAAACCACGCTCTTGCCACGTGTACCCGACTCCGAATAGCCCAAATCTATTCAATTCAATTACATAATGTAAATATCACTTTAAGGAATCAATATAGCTAATTAGTTTGAAGCTACTACGCGAAATTAGGAATATTGCCCAAAAGGTCCCCCGGGCCCACGTCTCAGAATCGAGTAAAAATTATAAATTCCGAACACTCATTTACTCATGAGTCTAACCATAAAAGAATTACTCAAATCGGATATCGAAATCCTGATCAAAACTCAAAAATTTAGCCTAGGAACTTTCTCCAATTTTTTCTCAATTTTCCACCATAAATTCGAATTCAAAGGGTAGATTTAAGAGCATAATCATGAAAATTAGTCTAAGCCGAGTAGGAATCACTTACCCAAATTTCCCAGGTGAAAATCTATCCAAAAATTGCACTTTCGCGAGCTCCCAAGTTCAAAATATGAAAAATGGTTCAAACCCTCGATTTTGGGTCTTTTATGATTCTACCCAGTTCCTCTTCAGTGCGATCGTGGGCCTCCAGTGACGATCGCGAAGTGTATCCAACACACGCCTAAAATTTCCTCTACGCGAACGCAGGGAACTGCTCGCGAACGCTTTTCCATCCTACTCAAGCCTACGCGATCGTGGTTGGCTTCACGCGACCGCGTAGAAATACGCTCAACACATGTTGCCTAAATTCTTCTATGCGAACGCAACAACGCCCACGCGAACGCAGTGGCTAAGATGCCCAGCCTATGCGATCGTGAACCTCTTTATGCGATCGCAGAGAACAAAATCCTGCCTACCTCCACTTACTCTACGCGATCGCGGATTCTCTCACGCGATCGTAATGAAGGAAAAGTTGTTGCATTAACACCAGAAAAAACACATAAGACTAAAAATGCCCGTATGAGCATCCGAATCACACCCGAGGCCCCCGAGACCTCAACCAAACTTACCAACCAGTCCTAATACCTGATTCAAACTTAGTCGAGCCTTCAAAACACGTCCCGTAACATCAAAATAACCAATTATGCATGGATTCAAGCCTAAAAACTTATGAAATTTCCAAAATCCACAACCAATGCCGAAACACGTCAAAACTAGTCCGAATGACCTCAAATTTTACACGTAGGTCATAAATGACACTACTAACCTACAACCACTCTCTCAATTCCATTCCGAGCCTGATATCAAAATTTCCTACCGACCAAAATTCTAACTTTCGTCAATTCAAGCCTAAATCTACTACAGACCTCGAAAATACATTTCGAACACGCTCCTAACCCTATAATCACCCAACGGAGCTAACAGAGTCGACGAAATTCCATTCTGGATCCATCTTCACGTAGTTCCAACTACGGTCCAATTTCTAAAGCTCAAACTCACATATAAGGACTATGTGTCCAAAAACTCTCTGAAATTCACCACTAAACATTCCGACAAGTCCCAAAAGCAGAAATAGACATGGGAAAACAGTTATTAGGGGATCGGGGCGCTAACTCTTGAAACAACCTACCGGGTCGTTACATTATCTAAGGCCATTGAGGTAAAGATGCATTACTTTGAGTATTTTGACATTCTTTGTATGATTATTCATGATGAACTTGGCTTATCTATTTAATTTCCATGTGAAGTTGTTGTTGGGAAGTATGTGAATACTCGAGGATTAAAGTTTTTTTTGACCCCGGAGTTGTTTCTTATTGTGGTAGAGTGTCTTTCTTTGGATTGAAGAGTATGATTTCTATTGCTTCTTATGACACCTGGTTATACCATAAAAGTGTGCACTTTGTTGAGAATTTTAGATAGTGATTTTGTTAGAGGCATGGAACTTTACTCTCTCTTGATTTTTCTCATGAATATTATATTCATTATAGTCAAGTTTGTGTCATTTTTGTTGAAGAAGTATTCTTTCTAGATTATGACACTCGGCTATATCATAGGAGTGTTACTTTTGAGTGCAAGATTAAGAACTTTGATCTTTTACCTTGGATATACTATGCTTTGATTGTGATTGGCTTGATACTTATATGTGCCCCATTCTTGGTTTTGCAAGGTCCAAATTCGAGGATGAATTTCTTTCAAGGAGGAGGGGATGATACATGTCGGATGAGCACGCTTAGCGAGGATAATTTTCAATTCGAAATCATAGAATTGGAGTGCTTTAAAGAATTCATGATTAAGAAGGTCATATTAGCAATTTAGCTATTTAGGCTAGTCTTATAAAGCTAAGGGTATTTTAGTTATTTAGCCTAAATAGCACTCTAGTATAAATAGTCTCTTCCTCTCATTTTGAAAGGAAGCTTTTGATGATGGATTGATAAACAAAAACCAAACCTTGAGAGGTTTAGGGTATCTTTTATTTTTCTTTATTTACCATTTTTTAAATTATCTATGTTAGGTTTATCATGTATGAGTTCATGTTCATACTCTTTGATTATTTCTTGTATTTGAATATTAATTCATTGTTCTAGTTGATATATCTTCTAGGAGCTTTGGATTGAGCTTAATCCGTATTTCTTATTAGTGTTCTTCCTTGATTAGTGTTTATCATAGTAAATTCAAGGGGTCTAACTAGTTTATAGTTAGGTTCTTGTCTTTCTCTATTTTAAACCCTAATCTTCTATCATTTTTATTCCGTGCATTTTTGCACTATCCGTGTTCTAGATACGACTCTATATCAACAGCTCTACCTCAAGTCTCCTGCTGAAAGTTGATCCAGGCAAGAACTCCTCTATACGCTGCTTGGACCAACACAGGTATCTGTAAAAGATGTGAGAAGTATAGCATGAGTATAAACCAACTCCATGGACTCTGTAAGTGTTAAATCTAACCTTGACGAAGTAGTGACGAGACTATAACAAGACACTCACAATAAACCTATACAAAAATAATAACGGAATACCAATAAAAATATAGATAAAGAAGTAACTTAAATAAACGGACCCAGTGGTCAACTACCAGAGCGCCCAGAATAACATAATCTCCAATATCATATCACAATACCGAGAATAAACTCGACAGCCACAAACAACTATAATACATCAAATATATTACGACGTGCAAACCGATCCCAACATTCAACACAATATTTGTTACAGCGTACATCCCATTTCCAATATCATATCATTTCATGTTGTGGCGTGCAATCCGATCCCGCAATATTAATTTATTTCAGTACCATTGTGATGCGCAACCCAAACCCCCAATTTCAATTTATTAACATAAATAACTCAACATCACTATTTATGAAATATCAACACAAAAGAGAATGAATGTGCGGAACAATAAGGAACTACCAGTGCAAATGAATGCTAATACTACGTAATCCCAATCCATGGCAAAACATTTATACCGACATAGCTAGATGGCTCACATAAACAAAATGACATAATAAAGCACTTCAAGTAACATAAGGACAATAAAAGGCAAGTAATACATGGGACAACAAAAGTATACGATTAATGCAGTTAAAAGCATAAAGCAGGTAAGCAGATATTGGGTGAGAAGAATACAAATCGAAACAAGCAACCATTAAATAACAAATAACAAGTAAATATGGATAACAAGTAAGAACATGTAGCAACTATAGCATGTAACCAAAGACAACATGGAATAAATAAGGACATGGGAGTAAATAGCCCAATCCGGCATGCAGTACTAGAAATCCAAGCAAAACCGATCAAAGTTGGTCGGTAATGACCAATAACCATCCAAAATGCGACCATTTACGTGTGGACAGTATTTTGAAGGTCGGAAGGGCATACCGACCAAAGTTGGTTGGAAATTACCGACTAACTTTGGTCGGTCAGTTAAATCAAAAAAAAAATATTACCGAAAAAGCCAACCAATATTGGTCGGTATTTTAATTATGTGATTAAAAAATACACCATCTGGGAATCGAACGGGGTCTGTACTATGGCAGGATACTATTCTACCACTAGACCATTGGTGCATTTTGTTTTAAGATTGTCTTTTATTTCTTTTATACTCCTTAATTGTATTTTCACACGAAAATAACCGACCAAAGTTGGTCGATTTTTTAAAATGGTCGTCCGAATTAATCGCCCGACTTCGGTCATTTTTTTTAATATTAAATTTAATTTATTTTAAATGAAATACCGACCAAAGTTGATCGGTTTCTTGAAAAATAAATTTCGCGGGACTCAAAAATAGTTTCCGCATTTTTGCGCCAAAGATTATTTTTGGTCGGTTTTCGTAAAAAAAAATTAAAATTAAATTTTTTTGAAAAATCGGCGAAAATTGGTTGGTCAACCGTGGTAGATTTTTGCCGAATTTCTAGTAGTGATGTTTTAACCACACGATGGCGCATATACACTTGTTACCTCGTATATACGTCGTTTCCACATAATTCACATAACAAATAGACCAATAACTCCTAATTCCCTCAAGTCAAAGTCAGACATGACACTTACCTCACTCCACAAATAAATCAATCAACCAACCACGACCTTGACTTTCGAACAAGCTTCCAAACCAACCGAATCTAGTCAATTAATGATCAAATAATTCAAAATAAGCTTTAAAACTACCCACAGATGAAAAAGGTTCAATCTTTGATGAATTTGAAAAAGTCAACATCGGGCCCGCTTGGTCAAAATTTGAGATCCGAACCAAAATCCGATTATCCATTCATCCCCAAACTCGGTTATGTGATTTGTTTCGAAATTCGACCTCAATTTGAGGTCCAAATCTCAATTTTGCAAAATCCCTAAATTCTACCAAAATCCCTAATCTTTACCATGAAAAGCCTAGATTTGATATTAAAAACTCATGAAAAGTAATGGGGAATTGAAATAAAGTATATTAGAGTTACTTATCCATGATTTTAGGAAGAAAAGCTCTAAAGAAAATCACCACTAGGGTGTTTAGGGTTGAGAAATGGTGTAAAATGAGTTAGGTCTCGTTTGTTCCATCTTTTACCCAACTGCAAATGTCGCATTTGCAAACCCTTGTTCGCAATTATGATGCCCGCAAATGCAATATTTTGTTCTCAAATGTTGATACCGAATCGTATCGAAAACACGAATAATGCAAAATGCACGAAATCAAAAAAGATAGAAGATTAGGGTTTAAAATAGAAAGACAAGAACTTAACTATGAACTAGTTAGACACCTTGAATCCCTATAATAAACACTAATCTAGGAAGAACAAGAACAAACAACACGATTAAGTTACGTAAAGAATGCAATTCAAAGCCCCTAATAGACATATCAACTAGAACAATGAATTAACATTCCAATACAAAGGATAATCCAAGAGTATGGATATGAACTCATACATGATAAACCTAACATAGATAATCTAGAAAACATGATAAATAAAGGGAAATAAAAGATACCCTAAACCTCTCAAGGTTTGGTCTTTGTTTATCAATCCATCATCAAAAGTTTACCTTCAAAACGAGAGGAATGGACTATTTATACTAGAGTCCTAAATAGCTAAATTGTTAATATGGCCTTCTTAATCTTGACTCCTTTAAAGCATTCCAATGCTATGATGTTGACTTTAAAGTTATCCTCCCTAAGCGTGCTCATCCGGCATGTATCGTCCTCC
>ML274936.1:0-30142 GCA_005239495.1 Nicotiana undulata | reverse complement strand
CTCAAAATGCTGCTCGGAACCAAAATTAGCCAAATAGGCTAGCCTTCAGGAACCAAGTGTTCCTGAACTGGCCAAATCACTTCTGAATCTCGAACTACCTGCCCCCCACAAATCATAAGGCACGAGTAGCCACTATGGAAAGAGTCATTTACGGGAATGGAGTCCCAACACACAAAACGACCGGCTGGGTCGTTACAGTTATGGTGCTTGGTTTGCAGCCGCAGATGGAATTCTGCGGTCCAAAATTTATTTTGTGGACCGTACATATTTGCTTATGCGCCCTTTATTGACTTGTGCTTCAGAACACTTCTTTTTGAGTCAGATTTCATCACGGGAGTCTAAACTTCAAGCATTCCTGTAATTTGCACAATTTCATTATTTTTAGGAATACAATTCAATACTTTCGGACTAAAACAAAAGCTAAAAGGTGCTAATAAGCAGTCAAAATCTCCACTTATCAATGACCTCGATCCATTCCTTTAGCCGGGGAACCGCATTTGGAACCCCGACAAAAGCTGCACAATCACGAGCATGAAGTAGAAGAAAGACATTGAAGAATAATAATTTTGAGGTTTAAAGAGAGACTGCACTTACGAAACACATTCCACTTCTCAGGGGATGACATGTATTTGGGGGGGGGGGGATTAAATCCTCAGTTTTCACTCAGACAAAGCGTCCCTGCCATCCTCGATCTCGGTCTTGGTCGATATTCGAAAAAGGGTCCTTGCTGGATCGACGAGTAAGCTTGATAAGTCCCCCTAGGAACATTCGGGGACTGTATAATCGAAGTAGGTGGTCTATCGTGAACCAACAAGACTCGGTCTTGTTCACGAAGTATCAGAGGAGGATCACGATCCTCCATAACGACATGTGGATTTTCCCGAGGTACACCTCGTACCTCTTGCAAAAGTCCAGAACGATCAAGTCCACCGAGCTCAATGTGAAGAAATAAGGTAAAGACTTAAGTACCCCTCCACGTAGGTAGTAAAAACATCCTCAATCTCGGGGAATACTACTTCCTTGACCTCCCAATTGCAGTCTTTACGAACTATGGGAAGAATGTCTTCAGTCACAGAGCATATGTACCTCGAGACTCCTTCGCCCCGGTCATGTTTGCGGGAGGGCTTCTCGACTTTAAAGTCGTTTATAATTGAGCACCCCCAGGAACGGACTCTTTCAAGGGAGGATCGGGGGCCGGGTTTTTAGATACCACATCGGGGGAAGCCATTTTGAGGACGACCTCTTCAGGGCCAACCACTTCAGTACTAGTGGTCGGTTGAGAAGATGAAGAGGCAACTTGTTGAGGAACGCTTTTCGATGTTTTGTCCATTGTCATCTGGGGGAGGGTTTAAAAAAAGAATGCATAGTTTTGGAAAAATGGATTTTGAAGATGAAGAACAGGGTATGAAGATTTAAAGAAAGTCTAGGTAAAAATCTTGAAATCACTATCAAGATTGAAGAACAAGGATGAAGATATGGAGGTTTGAAGAAGGTTTGATAATGGCTGGAAAGCTTGAAGTTAACAATTTAGTCGAAAAGTAGAAAAAGAACAAGTGGAGGAAGCTTTTATAGGGAAACATGTGATGAGCGACACGTGTCTGATGTCAGAATGACGCGACCGATGGGACGTTTCGGCTCCCTCGTCGTAAGTACGAAGGAAGGAACCAGAATCATCTGTCGTTTTCCATCGTTTTGGAAAGCCTACTCTATGAGAAACGAGGGGACTATCTGTATACGGGTAAAACCAAGTCCACTAAGCACCTCGGTTTCCCGGTGAGGCAGACGAAGTAGGGACGTGACTGTAAGGAATCGAAGTTAGAGCGAGGTGCCCCTCGTATCGGGACTCGAGAAAAATACCTGCCTTGAGGGCATTAGGACCACGTCCTCCGGGTCTGGTTTGAGCCCCAAGACTTCATAGAGCATTACCAGACCACCGCCCACGACTAACAAAGGATCATAATGTTTGTTCCTAACTAAAAATCACGATGTGAATCTTGGTCCGTATCGGTAGAAAATTAGTCATTAACGAAACGAAAGTTTTTTAACTTTCTTAAGATTGTACTTAGTGTAAAATCCAGCACTATATAATAGGGAAGCTTATTATTCATTATACACATGGTAACATGCATATCAAGGCAATATATTTATGCTCTTTCTGTTTCTAGAAGTTATTCACAGTTCTTATTTTTGTTCATAAAGTTTTTCATAAGTGCAAGCTGGGAACCGAAGGCAGGTTCTCCGTTAAGCCATTAATCGAGACCGGACTCACTCTTACCATTGACTTGACCATTTTTTACGTCTTTTATTTTCTTAATTTAACGTCATATAATCACTTGTATTGAATTAATCCACATATCCTTAAAACCACGTATACATTCAATTGTTATTCATTTTTAGGGTAAACATACTTGTTGGAACTCTATATATTAAACCCATTTTTGAAGAGGTCAACATGCGTGCAACACAATTGCCTCCACGTAGGACTCCAAGTCATTAGTTAATGCCACATGAAAACATAATATATTAAGAATTAAATTTGACCACCACACCCTATTTTTCTTATTTGATAGACCGCTTTTAGTTTTTTTTTTCTTGTTATGGATCTTGCTCTAGATAAGGATTTATTTATTCGTTTATATGAGGGATTTAGGAGCCTCTAATTTTGTTGATTTCGTTTTATAGATGGATTATTTAAGAATATTGTAAAAAGGTTAACTGTATGTGATTATTCATACATAAAGCCTGGATGTAATATATTTTTCTCTTTCATTATTTGTTTCTCCTTCGTCGTCTTCTCCTCTATTTCTGGTCATTGTCTCGTGCATTTCTTCCACCGTTCTGTGGTAAGTACTATCATCTCGTGTTAATTCATTATCTCCTTTTTTTTTAATTTCTTTTTTGGTTCGTTTCTTAGTTGATGGTTGAGTTAAGTCGCTAATTAATGCTCTTGAGTATGCCTGAATATTCATTATTTTCTTTTGTTTTGTTTGCTTATGATTTGAAGTATAAAACCCCATTGTTATTGTGTTATGCATATAGTAACATATTCAGTTATCCCGTTTATTTATTTGTTTGTAAAGTCCCAAATAAGTCTTCTGATTTTTAATTTTTATTTTGTGAAGTATGTTGGATTTTATTATGGGTTGTGGTCCATCAGGTTATATAATAATATTGTAGGATTATTTGGGGAAGATAGAGGATTAATATTGGATGCTTTATCAGATAAAAAAATAGGATTTTTTGTTTGTTTTGTTTATGGAGTCCTATAACAGTATAATTTTATCAATGAGATTCCAAACAAGGATGAAAAAACTAAATAAATAAAGAGATTAAAAAGAAATGATTATGTTAAATACCAAAGAGATTTCCAACTAGTTTCAACAATGGAGAATGAAGAAGACTATTAAGGCCATCTCCAACGCTATTCCATTTTTACTTCCAAACTCCATTTTAGAGTCAAAATGGAGAAATTTTGCTCCAACCCAGCTCCAAATTCGCCACCATTTGGAGGGAGAATAGTGTCACTCCAAATTTGGAGTGACAATATTATCTACTCCATCACTATTTTATATTTCTTTTTATTTAACCATTTTATTTTATCATATTATATATACCAAATTATATTTATGTAATATCTTTATAATATTAATTTTGGCGTATAATTTTGATAAATTAATTTTTGCGCATATATTATTTTTATGTAAACTTGTAAGTTAATTTTTTTATAAGTTATTTGAGGTGGAAGTTAAATATTTAAGTAGTATTTAAACTAAATTATGAACTATATGTAATATGTATTGAATTATCTTGTATCTCAATGATTTAACTTTTATTTGAATTATCCATTAATATGTATAATGTATAATATTTGCGTGCAAATTATATTATTTAAAAATTTACGGTATAAAATAACTTTAAGTATTTAAATAGTATTTAAACTAAATTTTAAACTACTTGTAATATGTATTGACTTATATTGTATCTCAACGATTTCACTTTTTATTTGAATTATCCTTTAATATGTATAATCTATAATATTTTGAAGATTAGTTTTATCATTTTAGTTTTTTAGTATTACTAGTGTTATTCAACATTGTATTCCGTATAAAATAATCCATAAATTTTTATGCAAGTATTACGTATGAAGAAAAAGGAAAACGTTACTTAACCAAATATGGTATATAATATACTGGATTTACGCCAAAATATGGTGTGTTACATATATATATATATATATATATATATATATATATATATATATATATATATATATATATATTCTTCGGGAGCGTCGCCTAACATTTCACTTGCTATGCAAGCTAACATTAGAGTAATTCTTTTAGCAATTTTAAATACTTGAACAATTCAACAAATTAGATGGAAATGAAGCTAAAATGAAGAACGAAATAGCATAATAATCCAATATCTAGTGCAACCCAGATCTGGAGTCACAAGTACATGAGCTTCTAGGGGTTCTACATACAGAGTCTGAAATAAATACAACTGTCTCGAATGAGATGAACAGTAAATAAGGAAAGAGGAAGGGGAATTCAAGGTCTGCGGACGCCAGCAGATTTACCTCGAGTTTCCAAATGCTAATCCGAGCTGATGCACCTCACGTACATCTAGGACTAGTACCAAAATCTGCCCAAAAAGTGCACAGTGTAGTATGAGTACAACCGATTCAATGTACTCCGTAAGTGTCGAGCCTAACCTCGAAGAGGCTATGACAAGACACCCACGTAATTAAACCTATGCAGACAAAAATATACGCACAACATAACAACAATTAAAGATTTAACATGTACTATTGGGAGGGGACATCCAAAAGGGGTACAAAGTACGGTAACTACAACAGGGAATGTCAACATGAAACAATCAATAAATCCCCAGCCAATGAAACAGATAAACAGAATGAATATAAACTGCACGACATCACCCTTCGTGCTTTTACCCTCAACCTCACCATGAAACAGTAATAATGACATGGCATCACCATTCATGCTTTTAGTCTCAATATCTCCATAAAATGATAAATACGACACACCATCACCCTTCGTGCTTTTACTCTCAATTTCATTATGAAATGATAAATACTCACGACATCATTGATGACGTCCAAATCCACTACTAAAAAGTGAATGGACACAGTCACATGCAATATAATTTACCTAACTATGAGTCGGGATCGAATCCCACAGTGAACAATATGTAGGCGATTAGGCGTGTGAGAGAATTATCACTTATTATGCTAAGTCAAACACTTAGAATGGTTTTTGAAAATATTTATAACTAAATGCGAAAATGTTAACTAACCTTGAAAGCAAGTAAAATAATCAATGGATACAAGAATAGATGCATTTAGAATTACACTCAAGTAATGATCCAATGTATTTCACGATTTTATAAATATGAGCGAGGTTATGTTAATTAGCCTCGGGTAATAATTCTATATTAGCTTCTTCCAAATACTAACAAGACTTCCTAATTGAATTATCCCTAAAATAATTAAGGGATTAAGCACACCCGAATATGGCTAAAAGTAGTTCAATCATATCCCTAGGTAGAATCTAGAAAGTGAGGGTTAAAGCCTCAAGTTCTTGTTAATTAATCTTTCCCAACCCCAAATTATCTTTCCCAAAATTTATTCGAAGTTAATGGGCGAGTCCTAGGGTTGGCCAATCACTTTGAAAATATTAAAGAACAAGAATAATTAAAGAAATAATAAATCACTTCATAATAAATAAAAATTATTCAATTCATAAGCACAACAAGATACTTAATCCACACTTTAAATATGAATATTTCCATAAACAAGATTCAAGTGTTGGAACAAATACTACACACTTAAATATTCAATACAAAGCAAAGAAATAAATAAATGAGCATAAAAGAGTAAGAAATTCTCAACCAAAAGCTTCAAATCTTCAAGGCCCAAGTATGTGTGCACGAACACTAACTCCAAAACTTGTCTTCTCTCTCAAGATATGTTCAAAGCTGCCAAAGATGTCCGAAAGATATGCTTGTGATGACCCAAAGGGCCATCTTGTGATTTATGACTCTATTCTAGGCTCGTTAGCCTTAAAAATCTTATCTTACCAATCTCGATTTGCGTACGCAGTCCGGGCGTAATTCTAAAAAGCATTTATATGAAAAAACAATTGAAGAAATATTAATTTTTCGAATTTAAAAGTGATTTTAGTTGACTTTGGTCAATGTTTTGAGTAAACAGACCCAGACCTGTGTTCCGACGGTCCCGGTGGGTCCGTAATAAAATATGGGACCTGGACGTATGCCCGAAATTAAATTCCGAGGTCCCTAGCTCGAGAAAAGAAATTTTGATTTAAATTGAAAGACTGAAATTATAAAGGTTCTAAGAAAATGGTTAATAGTTGATTGTATTGGCTCCGTATTTTGTTTTCAGAGCCCGATACAGGTCCTTTATGATATTTATGCCTTATTTTTGAAATTTGGTGAAAAACAGAACTGATTTGACGTGATTCGGACACCCGATTGAGAAAATAGTAATTTTGAAGTGTTCTTGAGAAATTCATAGGTTTTAGTGCTAAATTTGTAATTCTAGGTGTTACTTTGGTGATATTATTGTACGAACAAGTTCGTATGATATTTTTAGATTTGTGTGCATGTTTGGTTTGGAGTCCCGAGGGCTCGGGGGAGTTTTGAATAGGCTAAGGAGTGAAGTTAGACTTAATCATTGCTAATATCTGCAATTTCTGGGAACTGGCCTATGGTATCGCATTTACGAGACCAGAGTTCGCATTTGCGAGCATGACAGCTTCGCATTTGCGAGCTACTCATCACAAATGCAAAGAGTAGGTGGGCCAGGCAGTCTTCACATTTGCGAGAAAATCTTCGCATTTGCGAAGTTGATCCGGGGAAGGGGTTCTTCGCATTTGCGAAGGAGGTGATCGCAATTGCGATCCCAGTTCCTCTTTTGCGAACAATATGTTCGCATGTGCGACAGAAGTAGAAATGCGACAGGTTCTCATTTGCGATCTCACTTGCGAGCTTCACGAATGCGAAGCTCAGGTCGCAAATGCGACATCTGCAGCGTTGTAAAAGGGACTTAGATGGGATTTTTTATTCATTTCCCAAATTTTCAAAACCTAAACCTCAAGGGGAGATTTTCCAAATACCATTTCTTCCCCAAATCATAGGTAAGTTATTCTTAACTCATTTCTTTCAATCTTTCACTTCTTTTAAAAGGATTTCAACCTAGAATCTAGGATTTTCATGGTGGAATTGGTGATTTTTGGGTAGAAACTAGGTATTTCGAAATTTGGGGATTTAGACCTCAAATTGAGGTCGGATTCTAAAACCAATTGTATATACGGGCTCAGAGGTGAATGAGTAATCGATTTTGGTCCGAATTTTGGGTTCGGACCAAGCGGGACCGGGTGTTTACTTTTGTTGACTTTTCAAAAATGAACTAAATTAAACCGTAGTTATCGTGGGTGATTCCTAAGGCTTATTTTGAATCATTTGGTTGGTAAATTTCTAGATATTGTTGGCTCAGAGGCTAATTTGAAAGGCAAGGTTGTGATTGAACGTTAAAGTGATAATCAGAGCGAGGTAAGTGTTGCGTCTAACCTTGACTTGAGGGTTTAGGAACATTTGAATTATGTTTTTGTGTGATAATCATGTGATCGGCGTATACATGAGGTGACGAGTACCTATGCGCTGCCAATTTACCTGTTTTACCTGCTTTCTCCCATTTCCCTTATATTGTTCCTCTTCTTGCTTTACTTGTTACCTGTGTAACTGTAATTCTGTGCTTAATTGTTACTTGTTGGATATTTATTTCCCCCATAGGATATTTCCTACCCTTTATTTGGTTTAAACTGTTCTTATTAGTATTTTCTGTGATATCTTGGTTTGGTCTCACTGAGTAGTAAAGACCTTGTTGAGTTTCATCGTTATTACGACTTCTGGTAGCTTTGCTCTAGAATACAAGTGTTGGTAAAGGGATTTGTGTGAATTATTATGAACTTCTGTACACTATGTGGAAGCTATTGAGATGGTGGGATCGGGTTACACGCCGCAATAGGAGGAATAAGGGGGGATTTATGAGGAAGAATTATGGTGAATGTCAATATTCGGTAGGATCGGGTTGCATTACGCAACAAGAGGAATAATAGTGGACTGAAACGGATTAATAAGGGTGAATTATTATATTGATGTTGATATATGGTGGGATCGGGTTGCACGCCGCAACATATATATACATTATTTACCTTTAATATAATTTTTATGGAGGAATAAAGGAGAATTGGTGGGATCGGGATGCACGCCGCATCAATATATGTGTTTATTTATTTTTCGTTAATTGTGTAGGTTATTCGTTGGTTTTATATTTTGGTTTAAGGATTGGTTATAACTGAATATGAAAAATACACTGAGATTACGTATTTATCTATTCTTACAATTTACTGTTTAAGATTTCCGTCTTCCTTTCACTGTCTTATTATTTATAGTCCGTAGCATATATATATATAAATATATATATATATATATTATCCCGCCGTAGACTTGTCACACCTTCGTCGAGGTTAGGCTCGGCACTTACCAGTACTTGGGGTCGGTTGTACTGATATTGCACTCTGCACTTTTGTGTAGATTCCGAAGCAGGTAGTGGCTACCTGAGAGACTCGGCTCAGGTTCACAGTTGGAGACCCAAGGTAGTCATGTTGGCGTCCGCAGGCCCTGGTGCCCGTTCTTCATCTCTTTATTACTATTTTTTTCTTACATTCCAAAAACAGATGTAAATTTCTTTCAGGCCCATGTGTGTAGAAAACTCATAGTGTGTTTGTGAAGTTGTGACATCAGGTTTGTGGGGAGAAATAGGATGTAAATGACTTCGATGCATATATTCACTTTACAGTTATTCTGTTTTATTTCTTTTAATTGCTATTAATTACTAAAAAAAATGAACATAAATGCTTAAACAAATCTCTAATGTTGGCTTTCTTGGCAAGTGAAATGTTAGGCGCCATCACGATCCCGATGGTGGGAATTTCGGGTTGTGACAAGTTGGTATCAGAGCACTAGGTTGCTTAGGTCTCACAATTCACTTACAAGCTAAATGAGTCTGGGGGATCGGTACGAAGACGTCTGTACTTATCTCCCAGAGGCTATGAAGTCTAGGAACAAATTTCACTTTTATTCAACTCTGTCGTGTGATTTTGTTATCTCGATACCGATTGAAATCTCCTATTCTTATTCTCTCGTAGATGGAGAGGACACATATTGATTCTTCTGCTGATCAACAGCCAAAGCCTACAACAACAACTCCTACGAAGGGCAGAGGTCGAGGCAGGGGCAGGGCTCAACCTAGAGCCTGAGCAACAGCCCTAGCCGTGGAGCCTCAAGTAGATTTCGATGAGGAGGTTCCAACTCAGGCTATTCCTGACGGACCAGCTCAGGTCCCTGAGGGGTTTATTGCCACCCTAGTGCTCCAGGATGCTTTGGTCCGATTAGTGGGCCTTATGGAGAGTGTGGCCCACACTGGCGCATTCCCTATGGCACCAGCTGTATCCCAGGCTAGAGGAGGAGCCCAGACTCCTGCTACTCATACTCCGGAGCAACTCATCTAGTCAGTGTACTTCAGCCAGTTGCTACGACATAACCCGGTGATGGGGAAACTATGTCTTCCGAGGTTTTGTGACGATTGGATAGGTTTACCAAGCTCTTTTGAGTTCATTTCAGTGGTGCTACTTCAGAGGATCCCCAGGAGTATCTCGATAGTTGTCATGAGGTTCTTCGGAATATGGGTATATTGGAGACCAACGAGGTCGATTTTGTTGCTTTTCAAATGACTGTTTCCACCAAGAAATGGTGGAGGGATTATTTATTGACTAGACCAGCTGGGTCGCCTGCTCTTACTTGGGATCAGTTCTCACATATCTTCTTAGAGAAGTTTCTGCCTATCACCACGAGAAAGGAGCGCCCCCGTCAGTTTGAGCATCTCCAGCAGGGCATCATGACTGTTACTTAGTATGAGACTCGTTTTGTGGATTTGGCTCATCATGCTATTCTTTTGCTTCCTACAGAGAGAGAGAGAGAGAGAGAGAGAGAGAGAGAGGGTGAGGAGGTTTATTGAGGGTCTTGCTCATCCTCTTAGATTACAGATGGCTAAGGAGACTGGGAGCGAGATTTCTTTCCAGGATGCGACCAATGTGGCCTGGCGAGTCGAGATGGTTCTTGGACAGGGAGGTCAGGGGTCATATAAGAAACCTCGTCATTCCGGTGTGTTCAGCGGCGCCTCATCTGGAGGTCGGGGTGCTTTTGGTAGAGGCCATCCTCCCAGGCCATTTCATTCAGCACTTCAGGTATCTCACAGTGCTTCTGGAAGTCATGATTCTTACGTGCCTCCCTCTGCTCAACCAGCCTATAGTGCACCACCAGCTCCTATCAGAGCACTTCCTCTTCAGAGTTATTATGGTGGCTAACCGGCTCATCAGAGTCACTCTCAGTTCACACAACCAAAGTATCATGATGTATACTTTGAGTGTGGTGATTATAGGCATATTCAGAGGACATGTCCGAGATTATTGGGTGTTCAGCGACAACATCAGGGTTCTCGTGCCATGGTTCGTGCACCAGTTGCTGCACCGCCTGCTAAGTCAACCATAGGTAGGGGTCAGGCAGTTCGAGGTAGGGGTCAGATGGTTAGAGGTCGAGGTCATGACACTAGAGGTAGAGGTCAACCAGTTAGAGGTCGTCCTAGAGATATGGTTCAGAGTGGTCCCCAACCCCGATGTTATGCCTTCCCAGCCAGACCTGAGTCTTAGTCATCTGATGCTGTCATTACAGGTACCCTTTCAGTTTGCAGTAGAGATGCTTCAACTCTATTAGATCGGGGGTCTACTTACTCCTATGTGTCATCTTATTTTGCTTGATATTTGGTTATGCCCCGTGATTCCCTGAGTGCCCCTGTATATGTGTCCACTTATGTAGGAGATGTTATTGTTGTAGATCGTATTTATCATTCGTGTGCGGTCACTATTGGGAGTCTTGAGACCAGTGTAGACCTTTTGCTTCTTGATATGGTTGATTTTGATGTTATATTAGGCATGGATTGGATGTCACCTTATCACACTATCTTGGACTGTGTAATGACTCAACCAGTCATTTTGTGTTCTAGGATCTCGTGCCCCTAAATGAGACTTCTCGTAGTTGCTTTTACTGACTTATAACTTGTGGGGATGGTTGGTTCGAGGTTTGGAAGAGTTTGGGGTGATATAGGAACACTTAGTTCCTTAAGGTTGGCCTTAAAGGCCAAGTTTGACTTTGGTCAACATTTTTAGTAAACGACCTCGGATTCGAGATTGGAAGGTTTCAGTAGGTTCGTATGATGATTTTGGACTTGGGCGTGTGTTCGGAATGGGTTTTGGATGACCCGGGAGTGTTTCAGCGCCTAATAGTGAAATGAGGTTTCTTAAAGTTCAAACTTGAGGTTTGGAACGTGTTTTTGTGTTATCGAGGTCCAAACAAAATTCTGTGACCGAGAATAGTTCCGTTATGTCATTTATGACTTGCTCGCAAAATTTTGTGTCATTCCGAGTTGTATAGGTTGGTTCGGCGTGTTGAAAGAGAATTCAAGAACTTAAAGTTCTTAAGTTTGATCCAATAGGTTTTGGGGAGTGATTTTTAGATTTAGTGTTGTTTTGGACGTTCCAAAGGCTCGAGCGAGTCCATAATATGATTTAGGACTTGTTGGTATATTTGGAAGGGGTCTCGGGTGGGCCCGGATGCCATTCGGACATCGTGCGAGGAAAACACCAGCCTCAAAAGACTACTGGTGCACTAGATCTGGTGCGACCGCACCTGCGGTCCCAACCTCGCAGGTGCGACCCTAGGGGGTGTTTCCCAGTTTCGCAGGTGCGAACCCATTTCCGGAGAAGCAGAGCCGCAGGTTTGGACTCCGTTCCGCCGGTGCGAAGCATGGCCCCCTTTCCATTTTCCGCAATTGCGAGGATCTTCTCGCAGGTGCGAGACCGCAGGTGCGGTCCTCAAGCCGCAAGTGCGAAAACCCTATAGGCAGTGAGGTTTGTTTTAAATACGGTACTTAGCCATTTTTGGACAACTTTTCTTCATCTTGGGCGATTTGGGAGCTGGTAAAAGAGGGATTTGGACCTAGCGAGTGTAAGGTAAGTGATTCCTACTATAAATTTAGTTTAATACTTGAATTCTTAGGTAGATTAACACATTAAATTAGTAGAAATCATGGGTTAGAGTAAAACCTAGGTTTTGATAAAAATGAGAAAATTACCAAGGAATTAGTTATGAAATCATGCAAAAACTATATAATATTGATCCTTAGGCTATGGGTGATTGTTTCCCTTGAAAATTTTCGGAATCCGAGCATGTGGGCTCGGGGGTGTATTTTGGGATTTTGCAATTTAGGTTGAAATGACCATTTAAATAAAAGAATTTCAGACTTTTGAGCATAGATTAATTTATTCATGTGATGTTTGACTAGTTCCGAGTCCTTGGGCGACGAATTTGGAGTTTGGGGCGCGTTTTTGACCCGGAAAGTAGACTTGACACGAGGTGAGTCTCCTTTCTAACCTCATAAGAGAGAATTGTCCCCATATGTGCAATAAATGATTCTGTGTTATTATTTGTGGGGACTACGTACGTACGAGGTGACGAGAGTCCATGCATAGTGACTATTCTTGTTATGTACGGGTATTTAGGTCCACACCATGCCTTTTGAATTTCATAAAATTGAACTATATGCCTTGTGATTCATTGTATGCAACTTTGTTTCAAGAAGTCCTAGAACTTGGTGTTTTTAAACGAATTGTTACGTTGGAAAGGATTTAAAGGAAAATGTCGTGTTTGTGTGTGACGGCTTCGCAATTTATATTCTGCGAGCGAAGTGGATCTTTCCCCTACTCTCATGGGTGCGAGACGTACACCACGACAGGTTAATAGATGCATCTATGGTTCACGCCGTTCGAGCCTTCGTCAGTGCACAATTTTTATTATTATGTTGGCCCAGGATGTTTGTCCTCAACCCATTATGCGCATGCTATTTTCTTGATATTTTTATGACTGTCAAACTGCTAGATATCCGGGGAAAAAGAATTGAAAACTTGTATATTGGTGCTTCATCACGTAATTAGATTTGTGGTCATGATTCGATATTGTTGCTTTACTATCCATGCATACTTGTTACTCTCCTTATATTTACTTAAATATATTTTTTGGACCCTAGTAAGTGTCAAGTCGACCTCTCACCACTACTTCTTCGAGATTAGACTGGATACTTACTGGGCACATATTATTTATGTACTCATGCTACGCTCTGTACTTAATTGTACAGGTTCTGAGGTAGGTGCATCTGGGTATCAGTCCGAAGTTCGTCCCTGACATATACATGGTCTATACTTCACGGTGAGCTGCTCCTCTTGACGACACTCGGCAGCACTATGGAGTCTTCTTTTGTTATTTATGTCTATTCCTTTTCAGACAGTAGGACAATCTGTTACTTCTTTTGTTTTTACTCTACTAGTATGCCTGTAGACTTGTGACACTAGTTCCTGGCACTCTCGTTAGTAGACTATTTTTTTTGGGACGTAAATATTATTTTATGACTCTTCTGGTTATTTCTGTTTAAAATTACCTAAATTACTCGCTTTTGCCTAATGTTTCAAATCTAAATCGAGTAAGTGATGGAAAATGTTTTGGTAAATCAAGTGAAACTCACTAGTAGATTGATGTTGGCTTGACTAGCCACAGTGTTGGGCGCCATCGCGACCTGGACTAGGATTCGGGTCGTGACAGACTGTCATGCCAAGACAATGACCTTAGCCTCGCCAGGGTTGCCTCAATTAGAGTAGATAGGTACTCCTAGCCATTCTTCCAGTAGGGTTATTTCTTATATGAAGGCTCGACGTATGGTCGAGAAGGGGTGTTTGGCCTATTTGGCTTATGTTCATGATTCTAATGCCGAGGTTCCTTCTATGGATTCTGTGCCTATTGTTTGTGAGTTTCCAAAGGTATTTCCTACAGACCTGTCGGGGATGCCCCCCGACTGGGATATTGATTTTTGCATTAATTTGGCCTCGAGCACTTAGCCCATTTCTATTATGCCATACTGGATGGCCCCACCAGAGTTGAAAGAGTTGAAGGAAACATTATAATATTTTCTCAATGAGGGCTTTATTAGACCTAGTGTCTTGCCTTGGGTGAACCGGTTTTGTTTGTGAAGAAGAAAGATGGGTCAACGAGGATGTGTATAGATTATCGACAGTTGAACAAAGTCACCATCAAGAACAAGTATCTGTTTCCGATGATTAATGATTTGTTTGATCAACTTCAGGGTGCCAAGGTGTATTCAAAGATTGACTTGAGATCTGGCTATCATCAGTTGATGACTAGGGCATCCAACATCCCCAAGACAGCTTTTCGGACGCGGTATGGGCACTATGAGTTTTTGGTGATGTCCTTTGGGTTGACTAATGCCCCAACAACATTTATGGACTTGATGAACCGAGTGTTCAAGCCTTATCTGGATTCCTTTGTCATTGTGTTTATTGATGAAATTTTGATATACTCCCACAGTCGGGAGGAGCATGAGCAACACCTCAGGATAGTGCTCCAGACTTTGAGGGACAACCAATTGTATGCTAAATTTTTGAAGTGTGAGTTTTGGTTGGATTCGGTCGCTTTCTTGGGTCACGTCGTGTTAGTAGAGGGTATTTAGGTAGACCCCAAGAAGATTGAGGCAGTCAAGAACTGGCCTAAACCCACTTCATCTACAGAGATCAAGAGCTTCTAGTGTTTGGCGGGTTATTATCGCCGGTTTGTGAAGGGGTTTTCATCTATAACGGCCATGTTGACCAGGTTGACCCAGAAGGGTGCCCCATTCATATGGTCGGGCGAGAGTGAGGCGAGCTTTCAGAAGCTCAAGACAACTTTGACTACAACATTAGTGTTGGTATTACAATCAGGTTCAGGATCTTACAGGGTGTATTGTGATGCTTCCCGTGTTGGGCTCGGAGCGGTATTGATGCAGGAGGGCAGGGTGATCGCATATGCATCTCGGTAGTTGAAGGTTCATGAGAAATATTACATTGTTCATGATTTAGAGTTGGCAGCCATTGTCCACGCGCTAAAGATTTGGAGGCATTATCTTTATGACGTGTCGTTTGAGGTTTTCACGGATCATCGCAGCCTTCAGTATTTGTTCAAGTAAAAGGATCTCAATTTGAGGCAGAGAAGTGTCACGACCCCAAATCCTAACAGGTCGTGATGGCGCCTATCATGGAACTAGGCTAGCCAACCATCACATAACTACTCACTTGTTTTAACATATATTCTCAAAAGTCAATAATAAACAGCAAACAAAGTATAAAATAATTTCTTTAAGTCTTTACGTCCCAACAATAATCTAACAGTCTAAACTAATTCCCAAAGACTGGAGTCAACTGATCACGAGCATCTAAGAATAAAACTAACACTGCTAATGTCATAAATACTATCTTGGAATAAAATACTAAAACTAATGAAGGAAGGGAAATGGAGAAGCCGCGGACGCTGGACAACTACCTCGAAATCCCAAAGCTGACGATGAACGAAACTCGGATGACTACTACTCTGAACCAGTACCTGGATCTGCACACAGAGGTGCAGGGAGTAATGATGAGTACGCCGGCTCAGTAGTAATGAAAATAAATCATAGTTTGAAGTATATAAAACACACATCACAAAACACCAATCCACAAAACAGTAAAAATCAAGTCTCAATACAATATACATAAGTTCGAAAACCAATTTCCAGAAAATCCTTTGAAACATGTATATTTTTCCAATATTTCTCAGTAAAACTCAGTAATACCAGTTTGAAAAATGAAGTGAATCATAGTCAAAACTCAGTAAAATATCATCATAAAACTGCCCCTCGGGCCATAATCATCACTCGTAACAATTTTCCTCAACACCTCACCATCACTCAGTATCAGCCCCGCGGGCATCCTCACTGTCACTCATGCCTCCCAATCACTCATCACTGGGCACTCGCACTCAGTAGGTACCTGCGCTCACTGGGGGTGTGTACAGACACCAGAGGGGCTCGTACAGCCCAAGCGCTATAAACAAGCCACATCATGGCATAAATCACTCTTAGGCACTCGGCCTCTCTCATATCATAACATCTCACAACATTGGCCCTCGGCCTCACTCAGTCGGACACTCTCAGCATGCCACTCGGGCCCTAAATAAAACGGGGTTCTCGACCCAAAATAGTATTTCATTTCAAGAAATAGTAATATTATCAAATAAGAGTGTCAAAAATTTCACAAGAAAGACTGAGTGTAAAATCATAGTTTCAAAGTAGTGAGAATATCTATAAAATAGCCCCCAAGGGGTTAAAACAGATCGACACTAGGCCCCAAACATGGCTTACAATCCAAGTATAACAAAACACAGTAATACTATCAATCATATGATTTAAAAGCGGTTTCGCAACTCAATAGTTGCCTAAAAAGGTATAGTTTTCCCAAATTTCCAATTCGTGCACGCCCCACACTCATCATCCAGTGTGTGCGTCACTCCAAATCCGTGAAAGGATTTAAAGTCCGGGGTTTCATACCCTTAGGACAGGATTTAAAGACATTACTTACCTCAACTAACCCGAAAAGCTACTCTGCAACCCGCTTGCCTCTCGTATCAACTTTCGAGTGCTCCAAATCTACCAAGACCAGTTTTTATCATCAAATTATGCTAAGGGAATGAATTCCAATTGAAAAATACCAATTTTAGCTCAAAATCCGAAATTAGCCAAAACCCGACCCCTAGCCCATATCTCGGAACTCGACAAATTTTATACCAACATGTTCTTCATCATCTCACGAGTCCGTACATATAAAGAACGTTAAAATCGGAGTTTGTTTGACCCCTAAAATCATCCCCCAAAGGTCTCATAATCTCAAGCCCTAATCCTATCTTTTTCTACTGATTTTCATGAATTAAACACTGATATTTTGATCCTTAATCACATATAATCGAGTATTAGGGTCCAAAATCCATACCTCAATGAAGAACAATGTTTTCTCTCTTCAAAATCCCTCAAAAACCTCGGAACCCGCACAACAATGGTGGAAAAAGGGTTAAAATTCGCAAAGTCTCCTTTTTATACTTTTTGTCCAGGGATTTCCGCACCTGCGGTCCCAGGTGCGCACCTGCGCATATGACTTAAACCCCCTATTTCAGCACATGCGATTGCTTCTTCGCACCTGCAAACCCTTCAACAATAGCCAAACTCCACACCTGCGCAAGGTCTCCGCACCTGCGGACCTCGCGCCTGTGGTCTTCCTTCCGCAGGTGTGACCACACCAGCACCAGCAACTTCAGCAACAACAAAAGACTCCAAACTCTCCGTTAATCACTTAAAACCATCCCGAGCCCCTCGGGATCCCAACCAACCATACTAACACATCACATATGGTCATTCAAACTTAGTTGCACTCCCGAACACTAAAAATAACATCAAAACACCAAAATCACATCAAATTCAAGCCTAAGAACTTTGAAATTTCTAAATTCTAACAACGATGCCGAAACTATCCAAAACACATCCGATTGACATGAAATTTTGCAGACATATACAAAATGACATTAAGAACCTGTTCCAACTTCCGGAATTCCATTCCGACACCGATAGCCTATTTTCCACTGCCGACCGGAAATCACCAAAAACTAACATTCGCCAATTAAAGCCTAATTCTACACCGGACATCACAAAAATATTTCGAATAGACTCCTAAGTCCCAAATCACCTATCAAAGTTATCCGGACCATAAAATCCGTATTCCGAGGTCATTTACCAATAAGTCAACTATTAGTTGACTTTTCCCACTTTAAGGCTATTTTTAAAGACTAAATGACTAAACTCTCACTACAACCATTCCGATTCCGAGCCTACCAACTCTAACACATCAAGAAAAGTATAACCAACCTATGACAAGTCAATAACAGTAATTATAATGCAGGTTCTACGTAACGACCGACCGGGTCATTACATTCTCCCCCTCTTAAACAAAAGTTCATCCTTGAACGAGTCTAGAAACATACCTAGAGTCTCAAACAAGTGAGGATATCTTCTCTGCATCTCCTACTCGGTCTCCCAAGTAGCCTCCTCCACTGGCTGACCTCTCCACTGAACCTTCACCGAAGCTATATCCTTGGACCTCAACTTTCTGACCTCGCGAGCCAAAATAGCCACTGGCTCAACCTCATATGACATATCATCCTCGAGATGAACTATGTTGAAGTCCAAGACATGAGACGGGTCGCCAACATACTTCCGGAGCATCGACACATGAAATACTGGATGGACACTCGACAAGATGGGTGACAAGGCAAGTCTATAAGCCACCTCTCCAACCTTCTGAAGCACCTCAAAAGGACCAATAAACCGGGGACTCAGCTTTCCTCTCTTCCCCAACATCCTAACACCCTTCATGGGTGATACCTTCAGCAATACCTTATCACCTTCCATAAAGGACACATCCCGGGCCTTCCGGACCGCATAACTCTTCTACCTAGACTGCGCCGTGCAAAGTCTCTCCTGAATCAACTTAACCTTCTCGAACGCATCCTGAATCTAATCTGTGCCCAATAATTTAACCTCACCGGGCTCGAACCAACCAACTAGAGATCTACACCTCCTACCATATAAAGCCTCATATGGGGCCATCTGAATACTGGACTGGTAGCTATTATTATATGCAAACTCCGCAAGTGACAGAAACTGATCCCATGAACCACCAAAGTCAATCACACAAGAACGTAACATGTCCTCCAAAATCTGAATAGTCCTTTCCGACTGCCCGTCGGTCTGAGGATGAAATACAGTGCTCAACTCTACCTGAGTGCCCATACCTCTCTGTACGGCCTTCCAAAAATGAGATGTGAACTGAGTACCTCTATCAGAAATAATAGAAATCGGAACCCCATGCAATCGGAAAATCTCCCTGATGTAAATACCAGCTAACCGCTCTGAAGTATAAGTAGTGCTGACAGGAATGAAGTGCGCATACTTGGTCAATCTATCCACAATGACCCAAATAGCATCAAAACCTTTCGAAGTACGTGGAAGCCCAACTACAAAGTCCATAGTAATTCGGTCCCACTTCCACTTCGAAATATCTAACCTCTGAAGTAATCCACCTGGTCTCTGGTGCTCATACTTGACCTGCTGGCAGTTGGGACACCGTGCTACATACTCAAAAATATCTCTCTTCATCCGCCTCCACCAATATTGCTATCTCAAGTACGGATCATTTTCGCGGCACCCGGATGGATGGAATACCGCGAGCTGTGGGCCTCTGCTAATATCAAATCTCGAAGTCCATCCACATTGGGCACGTAAATACAGCCCTGCATCCCCATAACACCGTCATCACCAATAGTCACATCCCTGGCATCATCCCGACGGACCCTATCCTGAAGTACTAACAAATGCAGATCATCATACTGCCGAGCTCTAATCTGATCATAAAGAGAAGACCGGGAAGCCATGCTAGGTAATACCCGCGGGGGGTCTGACAAATCCAATCTCACTAACTGACCCGCTAAAGCATGAACATCAAGTGCTAAAGGTCGCTCTACTGCTGAAAGGTAAGCTAGACTCCCCAAACTCTCGGCTCTGCGACTCAAGGCATCGGCTACTACATTGGCATTCCCCGGATGATACAAAATAGTGAGGTCATAATCCTTGAGAAGCTCTAACCATCTCCTCTGACGCAAATTCAAGTCCTTCTACCTCAGCAGATACTTCAAACTATGATGATCAGTGAAAATCTCACACTGTACCCCATACAAATAATGGCGCAAAATCTTTAAGGCATGAACAATGACAGCTAACTCAAGATCGTGCACTGGGTAATTCTTCACGTGCACCATCAACTGTCTCGACGCGTAGGAAATCACCCTACCGTCCTGCATCAATACCGCTCCCAAACCAACTCTAGAAGCATCACAGTAGACTGTATAAGAACCCGAACCAGTAGGCAAAACCAATATCAGAGTTGTGGTCAATGCTGACTTGAGCTTCTGAAAGCTCTCCTCACACTCATCAGACCATCTGAATGGAGAGCCCTTTTGGGTCAATCTGGTTAAAGGCGAGGCAATAGAAGAGAATCCTTCCACAAAGCGATGGTAATATCCTGCCAAACCAAGGAAACTCCTGATCTCTGTAGCCGAGGATAGTCTGGGCCAACTCTGCACTGCCTCATTCTTCTTCGGATCAACCTGAATACCCTCACTAGACACCACGTGCCCCAAGAAAGCTACTGAACGATCCAAAACACACACTTGGAGAATTTTGCATAAAGCTTCTCCTCCCTCAACCTCTCTAACACAACTCTCAAATGCTGAGCATGCTCCTCTTGGCTACGAGAATATACCAGGATGTCATCAATGAACACAATGACGAAAGAATCAAGGTAAGGCTGAAACACGTTATTCATCAATTGCAAAAACTCGACTGGGGCATTGGTCAGCCCAAATGACATAACCAGAAACTCATAATGACCATATCTGGTCCTGAAAGCAATCTTCGGAATGTCAGAATCCCGAATCTTTAGCCGATGATATCCAGATCTCAAATCAATCTTGGAGAACACTCTAGCTCCCTGAAGCTGATCAAACAAGTCATCAATACGGGGGAAAGGATACCGGTTCTTCACCGTAACCTTATTCAGCTGCCTATAATCGATACACATGCGCATGGAGCCATCTTTATTTTTCACAAACAACACCGGTGCACCCCAAGGTGATACACTAGGCTGAATGAACCCCTTATCTAAGAGTTCCTGAAGCTGCTCTTTTAATTCCTTCAACTCCGCTGGTTCCATACGGTAAGGTGGAATAGAGATAGGCTGGGTGTATGGCACCAGGTCAATACCAAAATCAATATCCCTGTCAGGTGGCAGGTCTGCAGAAAATACATCCGAAAAATCACGGACCACAGGAACAGAATCAACAGAAGGAGTCTCACTACTCACATCCCTCACAAAAGCAAGATAAGACTCACAACCTTTCTCAACCATACGCTGAGCCTTCAAATAAGAAATCACTCTGCTAGGCACATGCTTTATAGACCCTCTCCACTCAACTCTCAGAACTTCGGGAATAGCTAGGGTCACGGTCTTAGTGTGACAATCAAGGATAGCATGACATGGGGATAACCAGTCCATGACCAGAATCACATCAAAATCAACAATACTGAGTAACATCAAGTCCACTCGGTTCTCCAGACCCCCAATAGATATAAGACACGACCGATACACACGATCCACAATAATGGTATCGCCTATCGGAGTCGAAATATGAACAGACGTAACTAAAGACTCACGGGGCATATTCAGAAAGTGAGAAAAATAGGATGAGACATAAGAGTATGTGGAACCAGGGTCAAATAAAGCCAAAGCATCACTGTGACAAACTGAGATAGTACCTGTAATCACTGCATCAGACACCATAGCATCAGGCCTAGCCGGAAGTGCATAGATACGTGGATGGCCTCCACCTGCTCGACCTTCCCCTCTAGGGCAGCCTCTAGCTGCCTGACCACCACCCTTGGCTGCCTGGGTAGGTGGTGAAGTGACTGGGGCTGAAGTTGAGGGTTGAACCCTCTGCTGATATGAACTACTAGCACGACAAGGACACTGCCTCCACCCATGTCCGAACTCTCTACACTCAAAACAACCACCCGAAGCTGAAGATGGAGACTGAAAAGAACCCCTGCCACCATGATAACCACCAGACGGACCATGCATAGAAGAAACCTGATATGATGATGCTTTAGAGGAGCTCTGAGCTGGAAGGGAAATGAAAGATGAACGCCCCTGATGAGAACTGCGAGGACCCTGCCACGAAGATGCACCACCGTAAGCTGGGCGAACTGGCTGAGGAGGTCTAAATGGACGACCTCTGTTGTGCTGAAACTGCCCTCTAGAAGGGGCACCACTGAAGCTACCTGATCCCCGAGGCCTCTTGGCCTCCCTCTCCTCACGCTCCTGCCTACGAACCGACTCAATGTACCGAGCAATGTCAACAACCTGCTCAAATATAGTTCCAGACACTCTCTCCCTGGTCATCAAAATCCAAAGCTGATACGTGAGACCATATACAAATCTCCCGATCCTTTCCCTGTTAGTAGGGACTAACTCCGAAGCATATCTGGCCAACTCAGAAAACCTCATCTCGTACTGAGTAACTGATAACTCTCCCTGGCGCAGCTGCTCAAACTGCCTGCGGTGATCCTCTCTGTGGGACTGAGGAACATACTTCTCTAAAAAGATCATGGAGAACTGCTGCCATGTGAGTGGTGCTGAACCAACCGGCCTACGCCTCTCAAATGCCTCCCATCAAGTGAAAGCAGCACCCAAAAACTAAAATGTAGAAAATGAGACCCCATTGGTATCCAAAATACCAGCAGTACGGAGTATCCTTTGGCACTTATCCAGAAAACCTTGGGCATCCTCACGCTCTGTGCCTTTGAAAGTCGAAGGCAGAAGTCTACTGAACCTTTCCAGCCTACGCTGATCATCCTCGGGCATAACTGGAACTACATAGTCCTGAACTGAGGCAACCGACTGGGCTGGGAATACCCCCGGTGCCTGAATACCCTATACAGCATGCTCAGGTGTCCGGGCAGTTGGAGTCTGAATGCCTCCCCCGGCCTGAGCTGCAATGGCAGTAGCAGACATGGAAACTGCCTAAGCTAAACTGGTACACTAGGCACTGCCGGTGCCTGAGTCTATCTCGCTGGAGCACCCTCGGCAGGAACCTGATCTTGAATTATAAGGGGATCCTGTTGTATTGCCCCGACTGTTGCACGGGCTGGTCCCCTGACTCCACCCCGGCCTCGACCCTTTCTGGGTCTGGCTGGTGTCTGGTCACCCTGATCGGTAGTGCGTGTCCTCACCATCTGTGAGAGAATGAAACAACATGAGTTTAGATTTCAAGAACCAATAGAATGGCACAACAGAGTTCAAGAAATTGAGATTTTTTCTAAGAGTTCTGCAGCCTCTCGAAGATAAGTACAGACGTCTCCGTACCGATCCAAAAGACTCTACTGAACCTGTTTATGACCGTTGAGTCCTATATAACCTAGAGCTCTGATACCAACTTGTCACGACCCTAAATCCTAACAGGTCGTGATGGCGCCTATTGTGGAACTAGGCTAGCCAACCATCACATAACTACTCATTTGTTTTAACATATATTCTCAAAAATCAATACTAAACAGCAAACATAGTATAAAATAATTTCTTTAAATCTTTACGTCCTAATAATAATCTAACAGTCTAAACTAATCCCCCAAGACTAGAGTCAACCAATCACGAGCATCAGAATAAAACTAACACTGCGAATGTCATAAATAATATCTCGGAATAAAATACTAAAACTAATGAAGGAAGGGAAATGGAGAAGCCGCGGACGCTGGACAACTACCTTGAAATCCCAAAGCTGACGATGAACGAAACTCGGATGACTACTGCTTCGAACTAGTACTTGGATCTGCACACAGAGGTGCGGAGAGTAATGATGAGTATGCCAACTCAGTAATAATGAAAATAAATCACAGTATGAAGTATATGAAACACACAACACAAAACACCAATCCACAAAACAGTAAAACATCAAGTCTCAATACAATATACATAAGTTCGAAAACCAATTTCCAGAAAATCCTTTGAAACAAGAATTTTTTTTCCCAATATTGCTCAGTAAAACTCTCAGTAATATCAGTTTGAAAAATGAAGTGAATCATAGCCAAAACTCAGTAAAATATCATCATAAAACTGCCCCTCGGGCCATAATCATCACTCGTAATAATTTCCCTCAACACCTCACCATCACTCAGTATCAGCCCCGCGGGTAACCTCACTGTCACTCATGCCTCCCAATAACTCATCACTGGGCACTCACACTCAGTAGGTACCTGCGCTTACTGGGGGTGTGTACAGACACCAGAGGGGCTCGTACAACCCAAGCGCTATAAACAAGCCACATAATGACATAAATCACTCTTAGGCACTCAGCCTCTCTCATATCATAACATCTCACAACATTGGCCCTCGGCCTCACTCATATCAGAACATCCTCACAACATTGGCCCTCGGCCTCACTCAGTCGGATACTCTCAGCATGCCACTCGAGCCATAAATAAAACGGGGTTCTCGACCCAAAATAGTATTTCATTTCAAGAAATAGTAATATTATCAAATAAGAGTGTCAAAAATTTCACAAGAAAGACTGAGTGTAAAATCATAGTTTCAAAGTAGTGAGAATATCTATAAAACAGCCCCCAAGGGGTTAAAATAGATCGACACTAGGCCCCAAACATGGCTTACAATCCAAGTATAACAAAACACAGTAGTACTATCAATCATATGATTTAAAAGCGGTTTCGCAACTCAATAGTTGCCTAAAAAGGTATAGTTTTCCAAAATTTCCAATTCGTGCACGCCCCACACTCGTCATCCAGTGTGTGCGTTACTCCAAATCCGTGAAAGGATGTAAAGTCCGGGGTTTCATACCCTTAGGACAGGATTTAAAGACATTGCTTACCTCAACTAGCCCAAAAAGCTACTCTGCAACCCGCTTGCCTCTCGTATCAACTTTCGAGTGCTCCAAATATACCAAGATCAGATTTTTATCATCAAATTATGCTAAGGGAATGAATTCCATTTGAAAAATACCAATTTTAGCTCAAAACTCGAAATTAGCCAAAACCCGACCCCCGGCCTGCATCTCGGAACTCAACAAATTTTATACCAAAATGTTCTTCATCATCTCACGAGTCTGTACATATAAAGAACGTTAAAATCGGAGTTCGTTTGACCCCTCGAATCATCCCCTAAAGGTCTCATAATCTCAAGCCCTAATCCCATCTTTTTCTACTGATTTTCATGAATTAAACATTGATATTTTTATCCTTAATCACATATAATCGAGTATTAGGGTCCACACAACAATGGTGGAAAAAGGGTTAAAATTTGGGAAGTCTCCTTTTTATACTTTCTGTCCAGGGATTTCCGCACCTGCGACCTTATTAGCGCACCTGCGGACTCGCACCTGCGGTCCCAGGTGCGCACCTGCGCATATGACTTAAACCCCTGATTTCTGCACTTGCGATTGCTTCTTCGCACCTGCGCTTCTGCAGGTGTGACCTCCCGTCCGCACCTGCGCAAGGTCTCCGCACCTGCAGTCTTTCTTCCACCCACACCAGCACCAACAACTTCAACAACAACAAAACACTCCAAACTCTCTGTTAACCACTCAAAACCATTCCGAGCCCCTCGGGACCCAAACAACCATACTAACACATCACATATGATCATTCAAACTTAGTTGCACTCCCGAACACTACAAATAACATCAAAACACCAAAATCACATCAAATTCAAGCCTAAGAACTTTGAAATTTCTAAATTCTACAACCGATGCCGAAACTATCCAAAATACATCTGATTGACCTGAAATTTTGCAGACATATCCAAAATGACATTATGAACCTGTTGAAACTTCCAGGATTCCATTCCAAACCCGATAGCCTATTTTCCACTGCCGACCGGAAATCACCAAAAACTAACCTTCGCCAATTCAAGCCTAATTCTACACTGGACATCACAAAAATATTTTGAACACATTCTTAAGTCCCAAATCACCTAACAAAGCTATCCAGACCATAAAATCCGCATTCGGAGGTCGTTTACCAATAAGTCAACTATCGATTGACTTTTCCCACTTTAAGACTATTTTTAAAGACTAAATGGCTAAACTCTCACTACAACCATTCTGATTCCGAGCCTACCAAATCTAACATATCAAGAGCAATATAACAAACGTATGACAAGTTAATAACAGTAATTATAATGCAGGTTCTACGTAACGACCGACCAGATCATTACAAGGAGATGGTTGGAGCTATTAAAAGACTATGATATCACCATATTGTATCATCCGGGAAAGGACAATGTGGTGGCCGATGCATTGAGTAGGAAGTCAAGGAGTATGGGCAGCCTTGCATTCATTTCAGTCGCTGAGAGGCCGCTAGCTTTAGATATTTAGATTTTGTCCAATCAGTTTGTGAGGTTGGATATTTCAGAGCCTAGCCGTGTTCTAGCCTGTACAGTTGCCCGGTCTTCGTTGTTTGAGCGTATCAAAGATCGACAATATGATGACCCGCACTTGATGGTCCTTAGGGAAACAGTTCGGCGTGGTGGTTCCAAGAAGGTCACCATTGGAGATGATGACGTTTTGAGGAGGCAGGGTCGTGTATATGTGCCTAATGTTGATGGGCTTCGTGACTTGATCCTTGAAGAGACACACAGTTCCCGGTATTCTATTCACCCGGGAACTGCCAAGATATACCAGGACCTTCGACAACATTATTGGTGGAGGAGGATTAAAAAGGAAATAGTTGCTTATGTAGCTCGGTGCTTGAATTGTTAGCAGGCGAAGTACGAGCACTAGAGACCCGGTGGTTTGCTTTAGCAGATAGAGATTCCTGAGTGGAAGGATCGTATCACTATGGACTTTGTTTTTTGACTCCCACGGACTCAGAGGAAGTTCAACACCTGTTGGGTCATTGTGGATAGGTTGACCAAGTCAGCACACTTCATTCCTGTGGTAGTTACTTATTCATCGGAGCGGTTAGCAGAGATATATATTTGAGATATCATTCACCTTCATGGTGTGCCCGTGTTTATCATTTATGATTTAGGTACACAATTTACCTCGCACTTATGGAGGGAAGTTCAACATGAGTTGGGTACGCAGGTTGAGCTGAGCACACCATTCCATCCTTAGAACGACGGACAGTCTGATTGTACTATTCAGATCTTGGAGGATATGCTCTGCGCTTGTTTTATAGACTTCGGAGGATCATGGGATCGGTTATTGCCCCTCCCAGAGTTCGCCTACTATTACAGCTACCAGTCGAGCATTGAGATGACTCCCTATGAGGCATTATATGGTAGACGATGCAGGTCTCCATTTGGATGGTTTAAGCCGGGAGAGGCTCGGTTATGCGGTACAGATCTAGTGCAGGAGGCCTTGGACAAGGTCAATATTATATAGGATCGACTTCGCACATATCAATCTAGGCATAAGAGTTATGCCGATCGCAGAGTTCATGATGTGGAATTCATGGTCGAGGAGAGGATGTTTCTTCGGGTGTCGCCCATGAAGGGTGTCATGAGATTTGGGAAGAAGGGCAAGTTAAGCCCTATATATATCGGACCTTTAGAGATTCTCGATAGAGTGGGAGAGTTGGTTTATAGACATGCGTTGCCTCAAGGGTTATCCTCAGTTAATCTAGTATTCCACGTGTCCATGCTCCAAAAGTATCATGGTGACCCGTCCCACGTGTTAGATTTCAGCTCTATATAGTTGGAAAAGGATTTGACTTATAAGGAGGAGCCGATAACCATTCTAGACTGGCAGGTTCTTCAATTGAGGTTGAAGAGTTACCTTTCAGTTCGAGTGTAGTGGAGAGGTCAGCCTGTTGAGGCAGCTACTTGGGAATTCAAGTCGGACATGCGAAGTACATACCCCCACTTGTTTGCCAGTTCATGTACTTTTCTATGTCCGTTCGAGGACGAACATTTGTTTTAGAGGTGGAGATTGTGATGACCCAAAGGGTCATATTGTGATTTAAGACTCTATTCTGCGCTCAGTAGCCTTAGAAATCTCAATTTACCCACCTCGATTTGTGTGCGAAGTCCGGGCATAATTTCGAAAAGCCTTTATGTGGAATTGTTTTTTGAAAAAATATTAACTTTTGGAATTTAAGAGTGATTTTAGTTGACTTGGGTCAATGTTTTGAGTAAATGGACCCGGACCCAGACCTGTGATCCGACAGTCTCGGTGGTTTTGTAATAAAATATGAGACCCGGGCGTATGCCCAGAATCGAATTCCGAGGTCCCTAGCTCGAGAAATGAATTTTTTGATTTAAATTGAAAGACTGAAATTATAAAGGTTTTTAGAAAATGGTTAATATTTGATTTATTGGTATCGGGTCCGTATTTTTGTTTCGGAGCCCGGTAAAGGTACGTTATGATATTTGTGCCTTATCTGTGAAATTTGGTGGAAAACGAAACTGATTTGACGTGATTCGGACATCCGGTTGAGAAAATAGTAATTTTGAAGTGTTCTTGAGAAATTCATAGGTTTTGGTGCTAAATTCGTAGTTCTAGGTGTTATTTTGGTGATTTGATTGCACGAGCAAGTTTGTATGATATTTTTAGACTTGTGTGCATGTTTGGTTTGGAGTCTCGAGGGCTCGGGGGAGTTGTAGGTGAAGTTAGACTTAAACATTGCTGGTATCTGCAATTTCTGGGAACTGGCCTTTGATCTCGCATTTGCGAGACCAGAGCTCGCATTTGTGAGCATGACAGGTTCGCATTTGTGATCTACTCACCGCAAATGCGAAGAGTATCTGGACCAGGAAGTCCTCACATTTGCGAGAAAATCTTCACATTTGCGAAGTTGGTCTGGGGAAGGGGTTCTTCGTATTTGCGAAGAAGGTGATCACAATTGTGATCCCAGCTCCGCTTTTGCGAACAATATGTTCGCATTTGCGAAAGAAGCAGAAGTGTGACAAGTTCGCATTTGTGATACCTTTCTCACATTTGCGATCTTCGCAAATGGGAATCTTAGGTCGCAAATGCGACATCTGGAGCTGTGTAAAAGGGACTTAGACGGGATTTTTTATTCATTTCCCAAATTTTCAAAACCTAAACCTCAAGGGGCGATTTTTAAAATACCATTTCTTCCCCAAATCATAGTTAAGTTATTCTTAACTCATTTCTTTCAATCTTTCACTTCTTTTAAAAGGATTTCAACCTAGAATCTAGGATTTTCATGGTGAAATTGGGGATTTTTGGGTAGAAACTAGGTATTTCAAAATTTGGGGATTTAGACATCAAATTGAGGTCGGATTCCAAAACCAATTGTATTTCCGGGCTCAGGGGTGAATGGGTAATCGGGTTTTGGTTTGAATTTTAGGTTTGGACCATGCGGGCTTGGGTGTTGACTTTTATTGACATTTTCAAAAAATGAACTAAATTGAACCATAGTTATCATGGGTGATTTCTAAGGCTTATTTTGAATCATTTGGTTGGTTAATTGCTAGATATTGTTGCTTTCGAGGCTAATTTGAAAGGCAATATTGTGATCGAGCGTTAAAGTGATTATCAGAGCGAGGTAAGTGTTGCGTCTAACCTTGACTTGAGGGTTTAGGAACCTTTGAACTATGTGTTTATGTGATAATAATGTGAGCGGCGTATGTGAGGTGACGAGTACCTGTGCGCCGCCCATTTACCTATTTTACCTGCTTTCTCTCGTTTCCTTTATATTATTCCTCTCTTGCTTTACTTGTACATGTCTAACTGTAATTTTGTGCTTAATTGTTACTTGTTGGATATTTGTTTCCCCCGTAGGATTATTGCCTACCGTTTATTTTGTTTAAACTGTTCTTATTAGTATTTTCTGTGATAACTTGGTTAGGTCTCGTTGAGTAGTAAAGATCTTGTTGAGTTTCATTGTTATTAAGGCTTCCGGTAGCTTTGCTCTAGAATTCAAGTGTTGGTAAAGGGCTTTATGTGAATTGTTATGAACTTATGTACACTATGTGGCATCTATTGAGATGGTGGGATGGAGTTGCACGCAGCAACAAGAGGAATAATAGAGGATTTATGAGGAGGAATAAGGGTGAATGTGAATATTCGGTGGGATCGGGTTGCATGCCGCAACATGAGAAATAATGGTGGAATGGATGGTATTTATGCTGATCGGACGAATGGTTGCTGGTTTCTACGTGTTGCTTTCATCAACGGCACCATATGAAGGTGTTTAAGTGAGGTTTGGTTTGATAAGAGGTTATTTACCGGTATTGGGTTGTTATGAGCATCGATTGGGATTAGGAGTCATCGCTATGAGTGTTGAGTCATGCGGTATATTATGTGATTTCATCTTGTGTTACGGATATGGCTTGATACAGCGTGTTCAGACTATTTAAGCTTATAATCGTTGAAATTTGATCTTGTGAATGGACTCAGAAGTGGGAATTTAGTTCTAAGGTTTATGGGTCAA
>ML274935.1:0-11760 GCA_005239495.1 Nicotiana undulata | reverse complement strand
TCGGTGTTATCATGTTAGTTTAACTGTACACGTTGGCTTGTCTAGCGGGTTCAACGTTAGACGTAGTCACGGTTTGAAGGTGGGATTTCGGGTCATGACAAGTTGGTATCAGAGCACTAGGTTGCTTAGGTGTCAGAACTCACGGACAAACTTGGTAGAGTCTGAGGGATCGGTACGGAGACATCTGTACTTATCCCCAAGAGGCTGCAAAGTTAGAAATAACTTCACATCTTTCATTCTTTGTCGTGCCAATTGAATCTAAATACTAATTGAGTCTCTAATTACTCTCTCGCAGATGGCGAGTACGCGTGCTTCCTCATCGACCGATCAGTAGCCTGACCCTCCTATTGCAGCTCCTACAAGGGGCCGAGGCCGAGGCCGTGCTAGAATCCGAGGTAGAGCTAGAGCAGCAGCTCCAGTTGAGGACCCACAGGTAGATTATGCTGGTGAGGTTCCTGCTCAGACAGTCCCAGTTGGAGCAGCTCAGGTCCCATAGGGGTTACCCCGGTGTTTCAGGACGCTCTAGTCCGCTTAGTGGGACTCATGGAGAGTGTGGCTCAGGCCGGTCTTCTTCCTACTGCACCAGCTGGATCTCAAGCTGGGGGAGGGACCCAGACTCTTGTTATTCATACCCCAGAGCAGCTTGCCACTCAGTTTCAGACTCCAGCACCTCAGACAACTGGAGTAGCTCAGCCGGGTATTGTGGCACCGGAATCCGAGGGTCCAGCTATGTCAGCGGATTCTCTGTGGAGGCTAGATCGGTTCACCAAGTTATTCACTGCTACATTAATCGGTGCACCATCAGAGGATCCCCATGATTATTTGGACAACTTCCATGAGGTTCTTCGGAACATGGGCATAGTAGAGTCCAATGGAGTTGACTTTGCTACCTTTCGGTTATCTGATGCAGCCAAGACTTGGTGGAGGGATTACTGCTTGAACAGACCAGCTGGGTCTGCACCTCTGACTTGGATTCAGTTCTCAGAGGTATTCTTGGGGAAGTTCCTTCCCATTACTCAGCAAGAGGATCTTCGGAGGCAGTTTGAGCGTCTCCAACAGGGTTCTATGACAGTCACTCAGTACGAGACCAGGTTTATCACCTTAGCTAGGCATGCATTGATGATACTTCCCACTGATCGGAGAGGGCTCGGAGATTCATTGAGCGTTTGGTCCAGCCTATCAGACTTCAGATGGCTAGGGAGTCAGGTACTGATATTTCCTTCCAGGATGCGGCCGATGTGGCCAGGAGGATTGAGATTATTTTATCACAGAGTGGTGGTCAGGGAGCTGACAAGAGGACCCGCCACTTTGGTAGGTTCAGTGGAGCCTCATCTGGAGGCAGGGATTCTTCCGGCAGAGGTCAGTCACCCCGACCTTTTCAGTCAGCACTTCAGTATCTCACCGTGCACCGCCAGCTCCTATTAGTGCACCACCAGCACCTAGTAGTGCACAACCGCTTCAAAGTTACCAGGATGGTTATCCGAGTCGTCCGGGACAGTTCCAGAGTCCCCAGCCATATCAGCAGAGGCTGTGTCATTCTTGTGGTGTTCCGGGGCACGTTGCCAGGTATTGCCCCCGAGCTTCTAGTGGTCCCCAGTATCAGGGTTCTCGTGCCATGGTTCCAGTAACAGGCATACCCCCACCCCCTCAGCCAGCTAGGGGTGGTCGTCGTGGTGCCAGAGGTGGAGGTCAGACTCATAGAGGTGGAGCACAGGCCATGAGGGGCAGAGGTCAGGTCGCAGTAGGTCGACCCAGAGATGTTCAGATTGGAGGGGCTCAACCCCGGTGCTATGCTTTTCCTTCTCGTCCTGATGCTGAGGCTTCTGATGCAGTTATTACAGGTACGGTTTCAGTTTGCAGCCGAGAGGCTTCGGTGTTATTTGATCCGGGTTCTACTTTCTCCTATGTGTCTTCATATTTTGCCCATTTTTTAGCATGCCCCATGATTCCTTGAGTACTGTTGTGCATGTGTCTACACCGGTGGGTGATTCTATAGTGGTAGATCGAGTTTACCGTGCTTGCTTAGTAGTTATTGGTGGTCTGGAGACTCAGGTTGATCTTTTGCTTCTTGATATGGTAGACTTCGATGTCATATTGGGGATGGATTGGTTATCCCCCTATTATGCTGTTCTGGACTGTCATGCCAAGACATTGACCTTAGCCTTGCCAAGGGTACCTCGTTTAGAGTGGAGGGGGACTCCTAGTCATGCTTCTAGTAGAGTTATTTCTTATATGAAGGCTCGGCGCATGGTCGAGAAGGGTTGTTTTGCCTATGTTCGTGATTCTAGTACCGAGGTTCCTTCGATAGAGTCCGTGCCCGTGGTTTGTGAGTTACCAGAGGTATTCCCTGCTGACCTGCTGGGTATGCCACCCGACAGGGATATTGACTTTTGTATTGAGATAGCTGAGAGCACTCCTCCTATTTCTATTCCGCCGTATCGTATGGCCCCGCCAGAGTTGAAGGAATTGAAGGAGCAGTTGCAGGATTTGTTGGATAAAGGCTTCATTAGGCCTAGTGTTTCTCCTTGGGGTGCCCCAGTGTTGTTTGTCAAGAAGAAAGATGGCTCGATAAGGATGTGTATTGACTACCGGCAGTTGAATAAGGTTACTATTAAGAACAAGTATCCTTTGCCGAGGATTGATGATCTATTTGACCAGCTTCAGGGTGCTACAGTGCTTTCCAAGATAGACTTGAGATCTGGTTACCATCAGCTGAGAATTAGGGCGTCTGATGTTCCTAAGACATCCTTTCGCACTCGTTATGGGCACTATGAGTTCTTAGTGATGTCATTTGGGTTGACAAATGCCCCCGCTGCTTTTATAGAGTTGATGAATCGGGTGTTTAGGACTTATTTGGACTCGTTCGTGATTGTGTTTATTGATGATATCTTGATCTATTCCCGTAGTCGAGAGGATCATGCGTAGCACCTTAGAGTCGTCCTCCAGACTCTGAGGGATAGTCAGTTGTATGCCAAATTCTCCAAGTGTGAGTTTTGGTTGAGTTCAGTTGCATTTCAAGGCCACGTGGTTTCGTCATAGGGTAGTCAGGTGGCCCCCAAGAAGATTTCAGCAGCTAGAGATTGGCCTAGGCCCACTTCAACTACAGAGATTCAGAGTTTCTTGGGCTTAGCAGGTTACTATCGCCGATTTGTGGAGGGTTTTTCAACTATCGCAGCCCCGATGACCAGGTTGACCCAGAAGTGTGCTCAGTTCAGGTGGTCTGATGAGTGTGAGGCGAGCTTTCAAAAGCTCAAGACAGCCTTGACCATGGCACCAGTGTTAGTATTGCCCTTAGGTTCAGGACGGTATACCGTGTATTGTGATGCTTCACGGGTTGGGCTTGGTGCAGTGTTGATGCAGGACGGCAAGGTTATAGCCTATGCTTCTTGTCAGTTGATGATTCATGAGAAGAACATCCAGTTCATGATTTGGAGCGTGCAGCTATTGTTCACGCTTTGAAGATTTGGAGGCACTATCTGTACGGAGTGCCATGTGAGGTGTTCACGGACCATAAGAGCTTGCAGTATCTGTTCAGACAGAAGGAGTTGAACATGAGGCAGAGGAGATGGTTAGAGTTGCTGAAGGATTATGATATTACCATTCTCTATCATCCGGGGAAGGCCAATGTGGTGGCCGATGCTTTGAGTCGGAAGTTAGTTAGTATGGGTAGTCTAACCTATTTATCAGTCGGGGAGCGACCTCTTGCTTTGGATGTTCAGGCTTTAGCCAGCCGATTTTTGATATTGGAGGTTTCTGAGACTGGTAGTGTTTTGGCCCATACTGTGGCCCGTTCTTCATTATATGATCATATTCGGGCCAGGCAATATGATGATCATCATTTATGTGTTCTTAGAGATACAGTCCGGCACGGAGGTGCCAAGCAGGTTACGGTTGATGATGAGGGAGTTCTGCGGATGCAGGGCCTTATTTGTGTACCTGGTGTTGAGGGTATTCATGAGTTGATACTTCAGGAGGCCCATAGTTCCCGGTATTCCATTCATCTGGGCGCCGCAAAGATGTACCAGGACTTGCGGCAGCATTATTGGTGGTGTAGAATGAAGAAGGATATTGTAGCTTATGTAGTTCAATGCTTGAACTGTCAATAGGTTAAGTACGAGCACCAGAGACCCGGTGGTTTGATACAGCAGATTCAACTTCCTGAGTGGAAGTGGGAGCGTATCACCATGGACTTTGTAGTTGGGCTCCCACGGACTCAGAGGATGTTTGATGTGGTTTGGGTTGTCGTGGATAGGATGACCAAGTCAGCGCACTTCATTCCGGTATCAGTTTCATATTCAGCGGAGAAGTTGTCAAAGATATATATGAGAGAGATTGTTCGATTGCATGGGGTGCCCTTATCCATTATATCAGACAGAGGTACTCATTTTACCTCCCATTTCTGGAGAGTATTTCAACGAGAGTTGGGCACACAGATTGATTTGAGCGCAGCATTTCATCCTCAGACGGACGCACAGTCCGAGCGTACTATTCAGATTTTGGAGGATATGTTGCGGGCCTGTATCATTAATTTTGGTGGTTAATGGGACCAATTCTTGCCTTTAGCTAAGTTTTCCTACAATAACAGCTATCTGTCGAGTATTCAAATGGCTCCGTATGAGGCGTTGTATGGTAGACGGTGTCGGTCTCCCGTTAGATGGTTTGAGCCGAGAGAGGCTAGATTGTTGGTTTCTGAGTTAGTCCAGGATGCCTTGGACAAGGTGAAGATTATTCAGGATAGACTTCGTACAACTTAGTCCATGCAAAAGAGTTATGCGGATCGCAGAGTTCGAGATTTGGCTTTCATGATAGGAGATCAGGTGTTTCTTAGAGTGTTGCCTATGAAGAGCGTGATGAGGTTCGGGAAGAGGGGCAAGTTGAGCCCTAGGTACATTGGTCCATTTGAGATTTTGGATAAGGTAGGAGAGGTGTCCTACAGACTTGCCTTGCCACCGCATTTATCAGTCGTACATCCAGTGTTTCATGTATCTATGCTCCGGAGGTATATTGGAGATCCATCTCATGTTCTTGACTTCAGCGGTGTCCAGTTGGACAAGGATCTGACTTATGAGGAGGAGCCGGTAGCCATATTAGCTAAGCAGGTTCGTCAGTTGAGATCGAAGAGTTATCCTTCGGTCCGTGTTTAGTGGCGAGGTCAGCCTGCTGAGGCAGCTACTTGGGAGTCCGAGTACGATATGCGGAACCGTTATCCCCATCTTTTCTTAGACTCAGGTATTTTTCTATGTCCGTTCGAGGACGAATGTTTGTTTTAGAGGTGGAGATTGTGATGACTCAAAAGTTCATCCTATGTTAATTTAGGTAAAATCTGTATTCCGAGGCCTCGAAAGCCTCCGTTAATTGAACTTCGATATGCGTGCATAGCCCGGGCATGTAGCCGGGAAGCTTTTATGTGAAAACTTGATGAAAAATGGAAATTATAGTAATTAATTGAATACAGTTGACTTTGGTCAATATTTTTGGTAAACGGACCCAGACCCGTGATTCAATGGTCCCGGAGGGTCCGTAGGAAAATATGGGACTTAGACGCGTGCCCGGAATCGAATTCCGAGGTCCCAAGCCCGAGAAAAGAATTTTTAAAGAAAATTATTTCTGAAAATAATGAAGGTTCTTGAAAATGATAATTAATGTAAAAACCGTGCTACCGGGCCCGTATTATGGTTTCGGAGCCCGGAATAGGTTTAAAATATGTTATGTGAGTTATCTATAAAGTTTGGTGTAAAACGGACTTGAAATGACGTGTTTCGGATCAAAATCAGAATAATTGAGCCTTATGAAGATTTAAGAATATTCTATGAGTTTTGAGGTTTAATTCATTGATTTTGATGATATTTTGGTGATTTGAATGCTTGAATAAGTCCGTAGGATGGTTTAGGAGTCGTGTGTGTTTTTGGTTTTGAGTCCCGAGGGCTCGGGTGAGTTTTGGGTAGCTAACAGAGTGCTTAAAGTGTCAACGATCTGGTGGAGTTGCATTTTTCTGGTGTATGTTACTTTACTCTATGCGATCTCATTGATTGGTCTGCGATCGCTTAGCTTCGTGCCTGGGGAGTAGTCTGTTACACTATGAGATCGCATAGCTTCATGCCTGGGGAGTAGTCTATTACACTATGCGATCGCATGGCAGCCTCCGCGATCGCATAGTGCATTAGGTAGGCTGGGGGGCTGGGGGTATTTGACTCAGTGTGGTCGCGTGTAGGGACCCGCGATCGCATATGGTGAGGTCTCAGTGTTCCGCGATCGCATAAGCCCTCCTGCGATCGCATAGGGTCAGCCAAGTTCTCTTCTGCGATCGCAACTCCCCTTCTGCGATCGCAGAGTGTATTTTTGCCCAGTTATTTTCTTAAGTCAAAAACAGAATGTTATTTCGGGATTTCCACTTCTTCATCAACTCCTTCTTCTCCAAAGCCCCATTGACGACCTCCAAGCTAGTTTCCCTCCATAACCACTTGGGTAAGTGTTCCTAACACCAATTTCTTCCATTATTTCTTCCCTAATCTCTAGAATCTAGGTCTAAAAACCTGAAATCAAAGTAGAAATTAGGGGTTTTGGGTAGAGTTAGGGTTTATGGTACTTTGGGTAATTCAACCTCAATTTGGGGTCAGATTTCAAAACAAATCATATATATGAACTCGTGGGGGTATGGGCGATCGGGTTTTCGTCCGAGCCTCGTGTTTGGACCAAGTGGGCCCGGGGTCAAATTTTGGTATATTTGGAAGATTGCTAGGAAATGGATATCTAGGCTATGGGATTGTATTTATGAGTCATTATTGATGTTATTAAGTTAATTATGTCTAGATATTGTCGTTTCGGAGTTGAATTCCAAAAGAAAGGCGGTGTTAGAAGCTTGAATTGCTATTCTTGGACCCGAGGTAAGTGTCTTGCCTAGCTTGGTGAGGGAATAGGTATTGTATGCTATGTGCTAAGTGTTTATCATGTTCAATGCATAGGTGAGGTGACGAGTACCTATGCATTGTGTGTCAAGCATGCCCGTGAGTCCATTTTTTATGAAATTCTTATTATTACTTCCATATTCAGCGTATTATGAAATTGTCTATACTTGGAAGTTANNACGAAGGGTGATGTCGTGCCATTACATACATTGCTCGTATTTATACTTGTTACGTTAGCATTCTTGTTAATTTTCTCTTTTGCTTTCTCCTATATGTTAATTAATTGTTCTTATCTCTCACTTGTCACCCCCATTAACTGCTCCCGTATCCCATGATTATCTGTCTATTCCTGCGTCTGTGCTATATCTTGTAGAACTGTACAGGTAGATTATCGTTGTCACGTCTAGCCTTGTCGCTACTTCGGCCGAGGTTAGGCTCGGCACTTACTCAGTACATGGGGTCGGTTGTACTGATGCCACACTGCACTTCTTATTGTTGTGCAGATCCTGCGATCGGACCCAGTGGACATCGTTGAGGGAGTATCCTTCATTCCACCTCAGAGACTTCAAGGTATACCCGCTGGCGTTCGTGGGCCTTGGCGTCTCTCCTATCATTAGTTCTTTATTCTGTCTCATCTTTCCTCTAGTACTCAGAGACAGTTATGTATTTTTCTTTCAGACTTTGTATTTAGCACTCCTATAGATAGTTCGTGAGCTTGTGACTCCCGGTTTTGGGGCTTATGCGACGTATCGTACTTGTTATTCCACTTAGCCTTGAAATTTTATCTATTTCCGCTGTTAAAATTTGTAAACTATTTTTGGTTAATTATGTTATGTCGGTGTTATCATGTTAGTTTAACTGTACATGTTGGCTTGTCTAGCGGGTTCAACGTTAGACGCAGTCACGGCCTGAAGGTGGGATTTCGGGTCGTGACAGCGGTTAGATAGTCTTTTGCTCGATAACAAAGTTCTTACCGGGAAGTAAAGTTTGTTATCAGGCAAAAGGTTATCCGACCATTCACGAGTGCAAGCTACTAGGGGATTGTTAGATAATCTTTGGCTTGATAGAAAACGTTCCGTAGGGGAAATGAATCTTGCTATCAACTAAAAATTATCTAACCCTTTACTAGTGGAATCTTCAGAGGAGCAAGACTTCTAGTGTTCAAATTCGCATCCTTCGCATTCGAACACTGGAGGGAATGATATAAAAATATAGAAACAACGAATGCCACGTTAACCGGGGATTTTACAACCGAAAACAAAGTTGTATCATCAGAACCGGGAACTGCGCAGCCACGTAAAAACAACTGGTAAAAGTTAGCCACAAGTAATGGCAATTTATTTGTTAGCCACAAGTAATGGAAATTTCTTTTCAGCATTACGAATGCTTATGTACTTTTGAAAATGGAAGGTATAAAGTCCTTTTTTCCTCTTGTTTCTTGTCTGAACGATGAGTTAATTTTATCTTTTGAAAGTTAAACAAGTACTTTAAATGCCAATGACGTAATGAATAGGAGACGTCCTTTTCAAGAGCACCGTAAACATAAGAGGCCCCTGTCTTATGGAACTCTCACGTTAAAGGGTTGACTTCGGAAGAACTTATACCCGAAATCCAAATGCTATCGGGGAAAACACATCCAAAGCCTCGCATATCTCGGCGCGAAAAACTTGCGAGAATACTTAAACAAAAAACGCAAAGAAGGAAACTTGCACAATACTTGAATGAAAAGGTACTTCTATTTATAGCAAATGTTCCAAGAAGCAAGAGTACAAAAGTATAGAAAAGAAAGCAAAAAAGATAAGCTACTACATCTCCAGAACCCATAGGAAGAGAAGCATCTGCACCCCCAAGAGACGTGGGTGGATTTGCCGCCGGCTCAATATCTTGGTTTTCAACATTTTGGCCTTCAACGTCATCCCCTTTCGGTTTTTCTTCAGTTCACAAAAACTCGGAACATGAACCAGAAGAGTCAGTAGCATCAGGATGGACCGGGAGACCCTTTCGGGCAATTGACTCCAGCTCACGGCCTTAGAGATCTCGGCATCAAAATCCATGACACCCGCTTTGGCCTCTTCCAAGGTTTTTCTCCTCATGATATACATAGAGAATGTTTCTTCAACAATGAGGGAAGCCGCTCGGCGCTGAAGCTCTTCCTTAAGCTGGTAAACCTTGGTCGAAAGATTATTCCTCTCTGGCCTAATGACTTGAAGGTTAACATCGAGGTCGCGGATGGTGGAGGGAAAAACTTTATTATGATCTACAACCTTCTTATGCCTCTCTCTAAACCGATCATACTTCTTCTCGGCAGTAGCAACTTCCTCGGCTTTGGAGTTCAAGGCAGCCTCCAAATTATTCAATCTTTCAGCAGAGGCAGCCTCGCGATCAGATGTAGAAAGAACGACATTATGGACCTCAACTCACTTTGCCCTAGCCTCTTCGAATTGTATCCTTAACAGGGCAACTTCTTGGCCAAGGGTCACTACTTCTTGCTGTTTTTTTTGCAACCAAACCTCCAGCTCAACAGCCTCAGCAGCTTGTGCTTCCTGTTCGGGGAGACGAGTAGAAATTTGGTTTCGCTCGGCCAATAGTCGATCCCGCTCGGAGGTAAGTTCCTCCTTATCAAGAATCAACTTTTGAAGGCCTTTTAAAGCAAGGAAGTTACCTTGCAAGACAAAAGTGCAAACTCAAAACCCTATCATAACAAAGATAGAAGAAACAACATAGGAAACAAAGATTATACCGTCGTTGCTTTGTGTGTGGCATTGTTCAATAAACACTCTCCCAAGAGAGATTGTATCTTATTCTTCTTTTCTGAAACCAAAGGATTCAGACAATTAGCAAGTTCCACTGGTCGAGACAGCATGTGGCATCCAGTTGAAACCGAGAGGGAAACACTCATCCTCCTTTGAGGATCTTCGAAGGAGGCAGAGTAGTTATGCCCCAAATTCCCATGAACTGGGGACTGTGGAGGAGGAACACCATCCTCTGAGGTGTCCGCGACCGGTGGAGATGATGTAGCAGTTGCTAGTGACGAAGGCAAAATTGGCGAAGAAGGGGGTGAAGTTGATGGCGTTGTAGGTTGGGAAGCAGTTGCGGCAAAAGCAGTGTTAGTTGCTGGTTACTAATCAACCGAGGACGGTATAGACCCGGTACCCAACCTCACGGTACCGGAAATAGCGACTTTGACTCAAAAATTAGAATTGGCGTCTTACACTATATCATGTTCCCCCAGAGCGCTTGGACGTCTTCCTCGGCTGATGTGACTAACTCGACGGGTTGAGCTGATGAAGGTCGTCTTGTTCTATTGAGAGAAGCCCCCTCATGACTGGCTTCTCCATCATCATTGATCTCTACAGTTTTTGCTGATGGCTCAGTCAAGGCGCTATTCGCCTTCTTATTCTTGCCCCCGGCTAAAGAGGAGCGTCGTCTTTTTTGTTGCTTTTTCTCTGGACGGGGACTCCGAGAGGAAGAACTTGCACAAGCAGGTCCGATGACACCGGTGTATTGGTAAAAAATATAGACTCATACGTGTACAAATTTTGGATGACTCAGCCAGCCAGGTGGACCAAATAAAATATCACATGTGGACACGGGATAAAAAGGTACGGTCAATACAAGGAATTAGCCGCGGAAAGATCATCAAAGAAGAAGAGACACGGTCACAACGAATCCGGACGCAATAATGAGCCGATTCAAAGATCACCAATCAATGTCTTGTACGTTATGTAACTCCTAAAATAACAGTTACTATGCATCATTGTAACGCCTCATAAATGTAATAATTAAGCATTAAATAGGCTATCATGACAGAAATACAAACATTATAATAGGAGAACATCCCTATAAAAGGGATAAAAATGTAACAAACAGGATCATCTGATTTCGGGGGCAATAAGTTATTTTATTCTTTGCATATTGCTCTCAAAATTATTGCTACTTATTCTTTATTTTACTAATTCGATTATCAGTAACCCGAGTTTATCCTAACTTAAGCTTTAGTCAAAAGAATTTATTTTTTGGTTAAACAAATTGGTTCCGTTACCGGGAATCTGATAATCATCGTTTTCGCTACCAATCGATATCCTTAAAATCATGTCGAATTTCAACAACAACAACGTCAGCAATAATGACGATAACAACCAGCAAAGGAGTGAAACCCCAGCTTCAACTCCTCCTCGAGGAACTCCACGAACTTCGAGAGAACCATCTCCTGAAAGAGCTGACAATCGTAACAATAATGAACAACCGGTGGAATCAGATCAAATAAGGCAAATGATTGCTGAATACGTGGGACAGGCTTTGCGAGAATTTGCAAGAGGATTACCACAAGTACCTCTAGTACCACCAACACTGCCTCTGAATAATACAATTCTAGTTGAAGATTTGCATGCGGGGTTAACAAATTCAACCAGGAATGAAACTCTCAATACACTTGCTGAAACACGACCAGGTACGACTAGTAATTCAGAATTACAAAATTTATTATTAACCATGAAGAAGCAGATGAAAGAACAAAATGATCGCATCGAGCAAATCCCTGGTGTTACACCTTATCAAAGGAGTTGACGTCGAGAGGTACTCTCAACAACCTTGGAAGCCAAGTGCAGCCCCATTACTTATACCCAAGAAGTTTAGAATGCCTGATGTCCCCAAATACGATGGAACAACCGACCCACGTGATCACGTGACTGCTTTCACTACTGGAGTAAAAGGCAATGATTTAACAAAAGAGGAAATAGAATCAGTCCTTGTCAAAAAATTCGGAGAAACACTCACGAAAGGAGCCTTAACCTGGTATTCTCTTCTCCCTGAAAACTCTATAAATTCTTTTGCTGAACTTGAAGATTCGTTTATC
>ML274932.1:0-25284 GCA_005239495.1 Nicotiana undulata | reverse complement strand
ATGGGTCAGGCCCAGAAGGGGCCGCCCCTGCGGAAAGAATGTCGCCCCTGCGGAGACGCACCTGCGGTGTCTGGTCCGCGCCTGCGAGGTGGACCGCACCTGCGGACTTCGCATCGCGCCTGCGGTCTCGCACCTGCGGCTCTAGGCCCGCAGGTGCGGACACACCAGAAGATGGTGCATCAGTAGTGATTTCCTAAGTTGAACACCCCGAACACCTACCCGAATCACACCCGAGCCCTCGGGGCTCTAAACCAAAAACACATACGACTCCCAAAACATCCTACGAACTTATTCAAGCTTTTAAATTACCAAAATATCATCAAAATCAACGAATTAAACCTCAAAACTCATAGAAATTTCTTAAAACTTCATAAAGTTTAATTTTTCCAATTTGATCCGAAACACGTCATTTCAAGTCCGTTTTACACCAAACTTCATAGATAAGTCACATAACATATATTAAACCTGTTTCGAGCTCCGGAACCATAATACGGGCCCGGTAACACGGTTTTCACATAATAATTCATTTTCAAAAGTCTTTATCATTTTTAGAAAACAATTTTCTTTAAAAATTCATTTCTCGGGCTTGGGACCTCGGAATTCGATTCCGGGCACACGCCCAAGTCCCATATTTTCCTACGGACCCTCTGGGCCGTCAAATCACGGGTCCGGGTCCGCTTACCAAAAATGTTGACCAAAGTCAACTTTATTCAATTATTCAATTCAAAGATTCCACTTTTATCAAATTTTCACATAGAAGCTTCCCGGCAACATGCCCGGGTTGCGTACGCATATCGAGGTGAGATTAACGGAGGCTTTCGGGGCCTCGAAACACAGATTTAACTAGAATTACTTAGGATGATCTTTTGGATCATCACAATCTCCACCTCTAAAACAAACGTTCGTCCTCGAACGGACGTAGAAAAGTACCTGAGTGTGAGAAAAATGAGGATAACGACTCCTCATATCGGACTCGGACTCCCAAGTAGCTGCCTCGGCAGGTTGACCTCTCCACTGAACACGGACCGAAGGATAACTCTTCGACCTCAACTGAAGAACCTGCCTATCTAATATAGCTACCGGCTCCTCCTCATAAGTCAGATCCTTGTCTAACTGGACACCGCTAAAGTCAAGAACATGAGATGGATCTGAAATATACCTCCGGAGCATGGATACGTGAAACACTAGATGTGCTGCTAATAAATGCGGTGGCAAGGCAAGTCTGTAGGCCACCTCTCCTACCTTATTCAAAAACTCAAATGAACCAATATACCTAGGGCTCAACTTGCCCTTCTTTCCGAATCTCATCACGCCCTTCATAGGCGACACTCGAAGGAATACCTGGTCTCGTACCATGAAAGCCAAATCTCGAACTTTACGTTCTACATAACTCTTTTGCCTGGACTGAGCTGTACGAAGCCTATCCTGAATAATCTTCACTTTATCCAAGGCATCCTGAACTAACTCAGAACCCAATAACCTAGCCTCTCCGGGCTCAAACCACCCGACTGGAGACCGACATCGCCTACCATACAACGCCTCATACGGAGCCATCTGAATGCTCGACTGATAGCTGTGTTTGTAGGCAAACTCTGCTAAAGGTAAGAATTGATCCCATGATCCACCAAAATCAATAACACAAGCTCGCAACATATCCTCCAAAATCTGAATAGTACGCTCGGACTGGCCGTCCGTCTAACGATGAAATACTGTGCTCAACTCAATCTGAGTACCCAACTCTCGCTGAAATACTCTCCAGAAATGGGAGGTAAAACTGAGTACCTCTGTCTGATATAATGGATAAGGGCACATTGTGCAATCTGACAATCTCTCTCATATAGATCTGAGCCAACTTCTCTGCTGAAGATGAAACCGCCACCGAAATGAAATGTGTCGATTTGGTCAGACTATCTACAACAACCCATACTACATCAACCATCCTCGGAGTCCGTGGAAGCCTAACTACAAAATCCATCGTGATGCGCTCCCACTTCCACTCGGGAAGCTGAATCTGCTATATCAAACCACCGGGTCTTTGGTGCTCATACTTAACCTGCTGACAATTCAAGCACCGATCTACACAAGCCATAATATCCTTCTTCATTCTACGCCACCAATAATGCTGCCGCAGGTCCTGGTACATCTTCGCGGCGCCCGGATGAATGGAATACCGGGAACTATGGGCCTCCTGCAATATCAACTCACGAAGTCCATCAACATCAGGTACACAAATATGACCCTGCAGTCTCAAAACTCCCTCAGCATCGAATGTGACCTGATTGGCACGTCCGTGCCGAACCGCATCTCTAAGAGCACACAAATGAAGATCATCATACTGCCTGGCACGAATACGATCATACAATGAAGAACGAGCGACGGTATGGGCCAACACACTGCTAGTCTCAGAAACCTCTAATCTAACAAACCGATTGGCTAAAGCCTAAACATCCAAATCCAAAGGTCGCTCTCCAACCGATAAATAGGCCAAGCTACCCATACTGACTGACTTCTGGCTCAAAGCATCGGCCACCACATTGGCCTTTCCCAAATGATAGAGAATAGTAATATCATAATCCTTCAGCAACTCTAACCACCTCCTCTGCCTCATATTCAACTCCTTTTGCTTGAACAAGTATTGCAAGCTCTTATGATCAGTGAATACCTCACACGGTACCCCATATAAATAGTGCCTCCAAATCTTCAAGGCATGAACAATAGCTGCAAGCTCCAAATCATGGACGGGATAGTTCTTCTCGTGGATCTTCAACTGACGAGAAGCATAGGCTATAACCTTGACCTCCTGCATCGATACCGCACCAATTCCAACCCGTGAAGCATCACAATACACGGTATACAAACCTGAACCTGAGGGCAATACCGACACTGGTGTTGTGGTCAATGTTGTCTTGAGCTTTTGAAAGCTCGCTTCACACTCCTCAGACCATCTTAACTGAACACTCTTCTGCGTCAACTTGGTCATAGGGGCTTCTATAGATGATAACCCCTCCACGAACCGGCGATAATAGCCTGCTAGGACCAAGAAACTCCGAATCTCTGTGGCTGAAGTGGGCCTAGGCCAATCTCTAACTTCTGAAACTTTCTTCGGATCCACCTGAATGCCCTCTGCCAATACAACGTGTCCCAAGAATGCCACAGAACTCAACCAGAACTCACACTTAGAAAAATTGGCATACAACTGTCGATCTCTCAGAGTCTGGAGGACGACTCTAAGGTGCTGCTCGTGCTCCTCTCGGTTGTGAGAGTAAATCAAAATATCATCAATGAAAACAATAATGAACGAGTCCAAATAAGGCCTGAACACCCGGTTCATCAACTCCATAAAAGCAGCAGGGGCATTAGTCAACCTAAACGACATGACCAAAAACTCATAATGCCCATAACGAGTGCGAACAGCCGTCTTAGGCACATCAGACGCCTTGATCCTCAACTGATGGTAACCGGATCTCAAGTCTATCTTAGAGAATACCGTAGCACCCTGAAGCTGATCAAATAAGTCATCAATCCTTGGCAAAGGATACTTGTTCTTGATAGTAACCTTGTTCAACTGCCGGTAGTCAATACACATCCTCATAGCCATCTTTCTTCTTCACAATTAATACTGGAGCACCCCAAGGAGAAACACTAGGCCTAATGAAGCCTTTATCTAACAAATCCTGTAATTGTTCCTTTAATTCCTTCAACTCTGGTGGAGCCATACGATACGAGGGAATAGAAATGGGCTAAGTGCCCTCAGCTAACTCAATACAAAAATCAATATCCCCGTTGGGTGGCATACCCGGCAGGTCAGTAGGGAATACCTCTGAGAACTCACGAACCACAGGCACAGACTCTATAGACGGAACCTCAGCACTATAATAACGAACGTAGGCCAGATAGGCCAAACAACCCTTCTCGACCATGCGCCGAGCCTTCATATAAGAAATAAGTCTACCAGAAGAATGACTAGGAGTCCCTCTTCACTCTAAACGAGGTACTCCTGGCAAGGCTAAGGTCACTGTCTTAGCATGACAGTCCAAGATAGCATGATAGGGAGATAACCAGTCCATCCCCAATATAACATCAAAGTCAACCATATCAAGAAGCAAAAGATCAACCTGAGTCTCCAGACCACCAATGACTACTACGCAAGCATGGTAGACTTGGTCTACCACTATAGAATCACCCACCGGTGTAGACACATGTACAACAGTACTCAAGGAATCGCGGGGAATACTCAAATAAGGGGAAAAATATGAAAGACACATAGGAGAATGTAGATCCCGGATCAAATAACACCAAATCCTCTCGGCTAAAAACTGAAACCGTACCCGTAATAACTGCATTAGAAGCCTTAGCATCAGGACGAGCAGGAAAAGCATAACACCGGGGCTGAGCCCCTCCAATCTGAACATCCCTGGGTCTACCTGCTGCAACCTGGACTCTAACCCCCGTGGCTTGTTGATGATAGGCTATAATTACGTATTTTAGTCGTTTATTACACTCGAGTTTACTGCACTTTAATTGAGTTTGAGCTTTAATCGCTAGTGTTTTGCACTAACTATGTGTTTTATGCCTTGTAGGAGTGATTCTGAGCTATATAGACGTTATGAAATGAATTTAAGTGATTTGGAGCTTTGAAGTGTGAGTAAAAGCTCAAGTAACTAAGTCGGGATCATGTTCGGGGGTCAAATTTGATAGTTGAGAACAAACGAAGACTCGAGGAGGCATATTGCGCACTGTCTAGTAAAATGGAAATAACTTTTTGCTCCAAACTCAATTTGGGCTATACAATATATGGTTGGAACGATAACTCAAAGGGATACAACTTTCATGTTTTACGTTTTTCCAAATTCCAAATGGAACAGGGCCGCAGTCCTGGCGCGATCGCGGTGCAGCAGCGGCGGAAGGCAGTCTCAGGTTCAGAGAGCTTGTTTGGCCGCGGTCCTGGCGCGGCCGCGGCAAGACGCGTAAATTTCAAGGACTAATGTGCAAAACACGGGATTTTAAGCCCCAAACCCTATATAAACTTAAGGAATTCGCCCAAGAGACCGAGGAATCAGTTTTTAAAGTGGAAAACATCAAAAGCAAGGGCAAGAGGCAAGGAGGAAAATTGGGCATCAATCTTTATTCTCCTCTTTTGCTCTTTTACCATTGACTATGAATTCTTGTGTAGTTTTTATTATTATTATCAGTAGCTAAGTACTTTAATCTAAAGTTTTGGTGGGAGATGAATTTGTTTGCATGTTAATATAATTTTGAGTTGGTTATTAATCTCTATTTGTTCAACTACGTTTGATTGTAGTTTGTTGAAGGGCCCTCAACTAGCGGTTCCTATTTATTATGTATATGCTTGAGAAAGAGTGCATATTTAGGTAGTTGTTGAGCAACACCACTCCCGGAGTATATACGAGAGTCATAACCGAGGGTTTAGAGGTTGGGTTAGAAATAATATACCTCGGGTGCAATCAAAAGTGAACCATAACGTAAATATAGCTAGCGTAGCTCGAGAGAGTGCGTCTAGTAAATTGTCATAAATGCTTGAGAAAGATTTACGATAACTGGAGAGTTCATGATTGATAGAGACAACCAAATCAAAGCTATAGGAACATACAACTAGGGAAAGAACCAACGGGGGAAACCATTGCCTTAGACTTTTATTCCAATTGTTTACAACTGCTTGATAGTTATTCTCAGTTTATTAGATTCAATTAGCTGTAGAAGTAATCACAACATCAATTGTTATTCATAAAGTTTGAGGAGGTTGACTAGTAAGAATTTAGTATTTTACAAGCTTCTTTTGATGCGTTAAGTCCCTGTGGGATCGACTTTGGGCATAATACCCCAGATTATATTTTTCCCACTTAGTCTTTTATTAGACACAGTTGAGCATGATCAAATTTTGGCGCCGTTGCCGGGGACTTAACGGTATTATAAATTGTAGTTGGAAGATATACACAAATTCTTAGTGTGTCAATTTTCTTTACTTTTAATATATACATTGAAATTTTGACGTGTAGATTTAGGTGTACATATTGTTAGGTTTCAAGTTTGAATTTTTTTTTCCAGTATTTAATTTTTTTTCTTTATTTTAGTTTTATTTGTTAATTTGTAAAAACATGGCATCATGGAATTATAAGAGTTTGGATGTTGGTAATTCTACTTTTGATCCTCGTTATGCATATTGTGGAGGAAACCACCCAGGGCAAAATTATCAAAATATTTTCGAGAGCGAGTTATGTGCACCAACTCAATCTTATGTGTGGAATGTGTGTGATATGTGTGGTGGTCAAGATGGTCACTTTCATGGTTGTGCTTATATTTCTTATTTTTCCCCAACCCCTTACTTTGATGTTCTTCCTTTTCTTGTGAAGTTAATAGAAACAAAGAACCCAGGGATGATGACCTGAGAAAGATCAAGGATATGATGAATTTCCTTGTGGAACAAAATGATGAGTTACTACAGCGGGTACAAAGGCAAGATGCAACTATTCGCAACTTGGAGGCTCAAGCGAGTCAACTAGTTGAAGCTTTTAATGCTCAATATGCCAATATTATGGATAGTAGCCAGGAGCAGTGTGCATTAGAGATGGAAATTGAGGTGCCAATGGAGGGGTCCAAAGTAGAACCCCAACACTCTAACCAGCTAGAATTTGAGGATGTCGATGTTGAAGAAGTAATACTAGAGTCAACCAGGGACGTTGAGGATACAAATTTAGTCGACTCTAGTGTGATTGGTGTTGAGGATGCTGAAAGTCCTGCAGTTCATGTGTTTGAGCGCATTGGTCCTCACTCCAAACATTTTTTCACATTGTGCTTGGATGATGATATGGAAATAGAGTCATTCGAGCCGATCGAGGAGTCAAGGAATGAGGAACAAGGTGCATATATTCTGGAATTCTTCTTTCCAGAAAGTCGGGATTACATACCTCATACAAAGGCCAAGGAATGCAGAACACTACATTATTTCCTTGGGCCAGTTAGATTCGTTCCACCGCCCCATGACCATAATCATAAGCTTGAATCAAAACTCGTGGTTCAATTCATAAGCTCGAGGTGGAGGCAAAAAGTTATTCACGTCGTGCCGCGACGTTAAATCAAGCTCTTTTTGGGAGGCAACCCATCTTTATTGCTTTCTTTTATTTTTATTTTTTTATTATTTTTGTATTATATTATTTTTGTAGTGTCGATTTTTGATTTTTTTTAGGAGCATGGAAAGGAAAGCTATTGGAAGGATGCAAAAACAAACCATTGGTTGGAACTAAGTGTGAGGTACCCGCACGAAGGACCAGGCCTGGGAGAAGTCTGAGTACCCCATGAGATGCTAGTGCTTCGGCCTTTGGCCTACCAGGGAGTTTCTTTTACCCTCTTGTATGTATGGGTGTGCATTGGGGACAATGCACAATTTTAAGTGTGGGGTGAGGAGATTGTCTGTGTGACTTTCTATGCTATTTTAGTTGTGTCAGTTTAATGAAATAATTTTTTTTTACACAAATAGAAAAGATTGGACTTTTCCCGACGATGGATCTATTAGACAATTTTCTTGAGGGATTTAAGTCTAAAGAAAAAAAAATTATTTTCTTTTTAGGTAGTGTAGCAACTCCCCCTTGGTTTTTCTTTTGACCGCGGTTCTTTTCCAAGGGTTTTGTTTGAACCGGGTGTAGTTAATTTTTTTTTAGGAATAGGAGTTATTGTGTGGTGTTTTGAATTGAAGCAATATCTCTTGACTTTGTTATGCCTTGAGAATAGTGAGTACTTTGGTTGTGACACTTAGGCTCAGTTTTTGACTCTTGTATAAGTACCTTAAATTGTATGATTTTAAATTTTCTTAACTGCTTTGACTAAAGTGTCTATGAATCCAATCCTGAATGAGTTATGTGCCATGTGTGTGTGAGGTTTGAGTGTTATTGTGTGCATTGCATTTGATGCCTAGAACTTGCCCCGTGTGTTTGCAAAGCGAAATAGTAGTTTAGTTCAGTCGTGGAAGTGATATAGGCATTTCTTTGTTGAGCCAGTATGTATATTTTACCCGCCTAATTGTTACGTATCGTAGTTAACCCCTTTGAGCCTGTAATCCTATTTCTTTGGCAACCACATTACAAGTCTTACCCAATTGTTTGAACGGACTATCTATTTGAACCTTTTAACCTCTCATAAGCACTTGAATTGTTATGAATTGTGTAAAAGTTAAAGTGTGGGGGTGGTTGGTTTGGCTTTTGAGTGGAACTAATGAAATAAGGAGAAATGTGCATTGTTTTGAAAAAGTAAGAGTCACTTGAAAAAAAAAGGAAGAAAAAAATAGTTGTATTGTTGTGGAAAAAAATATATCTATAGCCTTGATAAGTGGTGACTCTTGATGTAATTGTGCTTAAAGAAGTATGGGGTAAAATACATTGATGTGAAGGCGGAGTTTGGTTTGACATAAGTATGAGGTTTGAATGTTAAAGTATATGTATTAAAGTGCTTAGAGAGGTGTAGTCACTCTTATAACTAAATATATCCTACCCGTCTCGCAGCCTACATTACAACCAAATAAAGTCCTACTTGATCCTAGACTGAATGAACTCGTTTAGTAGAGTAGTACACTACGGGCAAGCCTATGGTGCATCTTTTGTGGCACATTTGACGGCAAAATTCATGCCCATGATTACCTCGATAACCGGCAAAAGCTATGCTAAATCATGGGATGACGCGTGTTCGGGGCATTAAATGCGTAGAAATGTGCATCTAATCAACCGCCGGAAGCTTTCAGAGGGAATCATATTAATTTTCGTCAAAAGAGTATTTCTACCAACTTCCTGGTGACACAAAGTTTTATCACCAAAAAGAAGGGGGCTATCTTTATAGGGTAGAATATGTTATGCCAGGTGGCTGCTTAAAAGAATGACACGTTGAACTGAAGACAACTATCATTTTTGGCACTGTGGGGAATAAGACTCATAAAGAAACTATGAGAGTGAGTGAATTCTTTCTATCTTAAGTTCCTATGTGTTCTTAAATTTTATTGTGTGGAACTACTCTCTTTTGTTGTGTGAGGGCACTTGATTCATGAAGGAAAGGTAATGTCAGTGATCTCTATGTTAGAGTAAGTGGGTGAGCTGTGAATAATGCGCGGTACTTGTGAGTCAAATCTTGAGGTGAATATGTTACGTATTAGTGCTTAGTCTATTTTAAATATTCTTGGTATGATGAGTTAGGAGAATTGCTTAAAAATGTCATGTCTATATAAAGTGTAGTTTGATTGCTTGAGGACGAGAAATGGTTTAAGTGTGGGGTGTTGATGATAGGTTATAATTACGTATTTTAGTCGCTTATTACACTCGAGTTTACTGCACTTTAATTGAGTTTGAGCTTTAATCGCTAGTGTTTTGCACTAACTATGTGTTTTATGCCTTGTAGGAGTGATTCCGAGCTATATAGATGTTATGAAATGAATTTAAGTGATTTGGAGATTTGAAGTCTGAGTAAAAGCTCAAGGAACTAAGCCGAGATCGTGTTTTTGGGTCAAATTTGATAGTTGAGAACAAACGAAGACTCGAGGAGGCATATTGCGCACTGTCTAGTAAAATGGACATAACTTTTTGCTCCGAACTCCATTTGGGCTATACAATATATGGTTGGAAAGATAACTCAAAGGGATACAACGTTCATGTTTTACGTTTTTCCAAATTCCAAATGGAACAAGGCCGAGGTCCTGGCGCGACCGCGGTGCAACAACGGCGGAAGGCAGTCTCAGGTTCAGAGAGCTTGTTTGGCCGCGGTCCTGGCGCGACCGCGGCAGGACGCGTAAATTTCAAGGACTAATGTGAAAAACTCGGGATTTTAAGCCCCAAACCCTATATAAACTTAAGGAATTCTCCCAAGAGACCGAGGAATCAGTTTTTAAAGTGGAAAACATCGAAAGCAAGGGCAAGAGGCAAGAGGCAAGGAGGAAAATTGGGCATCAATCTTTATTCTCCTCTTTTGCTCTTTTACCATTGACTATGAATTCTTGTGTAGTTTTTGTTATTATTATCAGTAGCTAAGTACTTTAATCTAAGGTTTTGGTGGAACCCGTTGGAGATGAATTTGTTGGCATGTTAATATAGTTTTGAGTTGGTGATTAATCTCTATTTGTTCAACTACGTTTTGATTGTAGTTTGTTGAAGGGACCTCAACTAGCGGTTCCTATTTATTATGTATATGCTTGAGAAAGAGTGCATGTTTATGTAGTTGTTGAGCAACACCACTCCCGGAGTATAGACGAGAGTCATAACCGAGGGTTTGTTAGAGATAATATATCTCGGGTGCAATCTAAAGTGAACCGTAACGTAAATATAGCTAGCGTAGCTCGAGAGAGTGCGTCTAGTAAATTGTCATAAATGCTTGAGAAAGATTTACGATAACTGGAGAGTTCATGATTGATAGAGACAACCAAATCAAAGCTATAGGAACATACAACTAGGGAAAGAACCAACAGGGGAAACCATTGCCTTAGACTTTTATTCTAATTGTTTACAACTGCTTGATAGTTATTCTCAGTTTATTAGATTCAATTAGTTGTAGCAGTAATCACAATAGCAATTGTTATTCATAAAGTTTGAGGAGGTTGACTAGTAAGAATTTAGTATTTTACAAGCTTCTTTTGATATGTTAAGTCCCTGTGGGATCGACTCCGGGCATAATACCCCATATTATATTTGCAACGCCCGCTTAGTCTTTTATTAGACACAGTTGAGCGTGATCACTTGTGCTCCACCTCTATGAACCTGACCACCACCTCTGGCACCTCGACCACCACCCCTAGCTGGTTGAGGGGGTAAGGGTGCACCTGCTGCGGGAACCAAGGCACGGGAACCCTGATACTGGGGTCCACTCGAAGCTCGGGGGCAATATCTGGCAATGTGCACCGGGCTACCACAACTATAGTAAGATCTCTGCTGCTGTGGATGATGACTCGGGAACTGGCCATGATGACCCTGATACCCACCCTGTTAACTCTGAAGCGGCTGTGCACTAATAGATGCTGGTGGTGCACTAACATGAAGTGGCGGCGCACGAGGAGATACCTGAAGTGCTGACTGAAATGGTTGGGGTGGATGACCCCTACTGAAAGAATTCGTGCCTCCAGATGAGGCTCCACTGAATCTACCAAAATGACGGGGTCTCTTGTCCGCCCCCTGACCACCTCCCTGTGAAAAAATCATCTCAATCCTCCTGGCCACATCGGCCGCACACTGGAATGAAATATCGGTACTCGACTCCCTGGCCATCTGGAGTCGTATAGGCTGGGCCAATCCCTCAATGAACCTCCGAACTCTCTCCCGATCAGTGGGGAGTATCATCAATGCATGCATGGATAGAGCGATGAACCTGGTCTCATACTGAGTAACAGACATAGATCCCTGCTGGAGGCGCTCAAACTTCCTCCTAAGATCCTCTCGCTGAGTAATGGGAATGAACTTCCCCAACAATACCTCTATGAACTGAGCCCAAGTCAAAGATGCCGACCCAGCTGGTCTGGCTAAGTAGTAGTCCCTCCACCAAGTCTTGGATGCGCCGAATAGTCGAAAAGTAGCGAAGTCAACTCCATTGGACTCCACTATACCTATGTTCCGAATAACCTCATGACAGATGTCCAAATAATCCTGTGGATCCTCTGATGGTGCACCAGTAAAAGTAGCAGTGAATAACTTGGTAAATCTGTCCAGTCTCCACAACGCATCTGCTGACATAGCTGCTGCAATACCTGGTTGTGCTACTCCGACTGGCTGAGGTGCCGGAGTCTGAAACTGAGTGGCAACCTNAAGAAGTCCGGCCTGAGCCACACTCTCCATAAGTCCCACCAAGCGGACAAGGGCGTCCTGAAGCACCGGGGTAGCTATGAACCCCTCTGGGACCTGCGCTGGTCCAACTGGGACTGCCGGAACTGAGACCTCCTCGTCAGACTCGACCCGACGGTCCTCTACTGAGGCTGCTGCTCTAGGGTGAGCCCTGCCTCGGCCTCGGCCTCTAGCACNAGAGAGTAGAATGGAAACTCGATCAGTATACAGAATATACTACGCACGACAGAGTATGAAGAGAAAAGGAGTATCCTAACTTTGCAGCCTCTGGGGATAGGTACAGACGTCTCCGTACCGATCCCTCAGACTCTACCAAGGTTGTCCGTGAGTTGTGAGACCTAAGCAACCTAGAGCTCTGATACCAACTTGTCACGACCCGAAATCCCACCTTTCAGACCGTGACTGCGTCTAACGTTGAACCCGCTAGACAAGCCAACGTATACTACCCATTAATACTTTTAAATCAATTCAACATTAGTAAAATTAATACCCTTCAGAATCTTGACTGAAATAACCAACATACTTTATAACTTTCACAGCGAAAATGTAACAATGCTCTGCAAATGCGTAATGACATAGTAAAAATAACAGCATCGCATAATCCCAAAATCAGGGTGTCACAACCTCACGGACTATCTAAACCGAGTGCTAAATACAGAGTCTGAAAAGAAGTATATAATTTTCTTGAAACTAAGAGAAAAAGTAAGACAATAAGGATTCCAAATGCAGGAGAGACACCAAGGCCCACGAACGCCAGCGGGTATACCTTGAAGCTCTGGGTGGACTGAAGGTGACTCCCTCAATGCGGTCCACTGGGTCCGGATGCAGGATCTGCACAACATTAAGAAGTGCAGTGTAGCATCAGCACAACCGACCCCATGTACTAAGTAAGTGCCGAGCCTAACCTCGGCCGAAGTAGTGACGAGGCTAGACTTGACAATAACGATAACCTGTCCTATTCTACATCAGGTAACAGAGATAATACAATGCAAGAGATAAGCAGACAAGTAAGGGATACATGAGCAGTAAAGGGAAACAAGTGAAATGAAGCAGTCAAATTGACAGATAGAAGTAAACAAGGGAGGCAACCTAACACAATAGCCAACGAAACAAGTATAAGTACCAGAAATTTAACAATGGCACGACATCACCCTTCGTGCTTTTACTCTCTTCCTCACAATGCAATGTAATCAAGTATCATGGCACGGCATCACCCTTCGTGCTTTACACTCTTCCTCACTATTCAATGTAATCAAATATCATGGCACAGCATCACCCTTCGGGCTTTTACTCTCTTCCTCACAATGCAATGTACAATGTATCATGGCACGTCATTAACCTTCGTGCTTATAATCAATATGAATCATGGCACGACATCACCCTTCGTTCTTTACACTCTTCCTCACCAAACAATAACAAATACAATGGCAAGGAGTACATCATAGTGGAAAAAGACAGTTCAAAATACCCGGCAAGGGGAAAACATCAATTAGTAACTCAATAAATGCCCGGCAAGGGTCTCAACTATAAACAATCACTTCAATCGTATACTCTACGCTTGGATTATCAATCGTATCAACACTTTCTCAACTCATCAGCCAATACTTTCAACAAGAATGAATTACCAAGTAGAGACAATCTTATAATATGCTAAACATGGGAGAAATACTGCAATTTCCATCACAATAGACTCACGGGCATGCTTGACACNTAAACATGGAAGAAATACTGCAATTTCTATCAAAATAGACTCACGGGCATGCTTGACACACATTGCATAGGTACTCGTCACCTCACCTATGCAATGAACATGATAATCACTTAGCACATAGCAAAAAATACCTATTCCCTCACCAAAGTTAGGCAAGACACTTACCTCGGTCCAAAGTATAGCAATCAACCCTCTAAGATCGTCTGTCCTTTTAAATCCGACTCTAAAACAATGATATCTAGGCATAATTAATTCAATAATATCGATAAAGACTCAATAATACAATCCCATAGCCTAGATATTCAATTTCTAGCATTCTTCCAAAAGTACCAAAATTCGACCCCGGGCCCGTTTGTTCCAAACTCAAGGTTCGGACCGAAACCCGATCACTCATAACCCCACGAGTTAGAATTTGAATCACCCAAAACTCCATAAGCCCTAACTCTACCCAAAACCCCTAATTTCTACTTTGATTTTAGGAATTTAGGCCTAGATTCTAGTGATACATGATGATAAATGGAAGGAAAATGGAATTAGAATTGATTACCTAGGAGGATGTAGTGATGAAGCTCTTCAAAAATGGTGAAGGGGCTGTGGAGAAGAAGGAAGGAGTGAAAAGTTGGGAAACTCCCGTAATGCCTATTGTTTTGGACTTAAGAGAAAAAATCACTGGGCGGATCTCGCACCTGCGGAAGGAAGGCTCGCACCTGCGGTATCGCATGTGCGGAAAAATGGTCGCACCTGCGGGAATGGGTCAGGCCCAGAAGGGGCCGCCCCTGCGGAAAGAATGTCGCCCCTGCGGAGACGCACCTACGGTGTCTGGTCCGCGCCTGCGAGGTGGACCGCACCTGCGAATTTCGCATCGCGCCTGCGGTCTCGCACCTGCGGCTCTAGGCCCGCAGGTGCGGACACACCAGAAGATGGTGCATCAGTAGTGATTTCCTAAGTTGAACACCCCGAACACCTACCCGAATCACACCCGAGCCCTCGGGGCTCTAAACCAAAAACACATACGACTCCCAAAACATCCTACGAACTTATTCAAGCTTTTAAATTACCAAAATATCATCAAAATCAACGAATTAAACCTCAAAACTCATAGAAATTTCTTAAAACTTCATAAAGTTTAATTTTTCCAATTTGATCCGAAACACGTCATTTCAAGTCCGTTTTACACCAAACTTCACAGATAAATCACGTAACATATATTAAACCTGTTCCGAGCTTCGGAACCATAATACGGGCCCGGTAACACAGTTTTTACATTATAATTCATTTTCAAAAGTCTTTATCATTTTTAGAAAATAATTTTCTTTAAAAATTCATTTCTCGGGCTTGGGACCTCGGAATTCGATTCCGGGCACACGCCGAAGTCCCATATTTTCCTACGGACCCTCCGGGGCCGTCAAATCACGAATCAGGGTCCTTTTACCAAAAATATTGACCAAAGTCAACTATATTCAATTATTCAATTCAAAGATTCCACTTTTATCAAATTTTCACATAGAAGCTTCCCGGCTACATGCTCGGGCTGCGCATGCATATCGATGTGAGATTAACGGAGTCTTTCGGGGCCTCGAAACACAGATTTAACTAGAATTACTTAGGATGACCTTTTGGGTCATCACAATATGCGGCAAAGGAAACGAATCTTTAGGACAAGCTTTCCTTAAATTAGTATAATCTACGCAAACTCGCCATTTTTCATTCTTTTTTGGAACTACCACAGTATTAGCTAACCAGTCTGGGTACTTTACCTCTAGTATTGACCTAATTTTCAAAAGCTTATGGACCTCATCTTGGATCACTTAATTTTTGAAGGATCCTTGCTTCATCTTCTTCTACTTGACAAGTGGGTATGATGGGTCCTAATTTAGTTTGTGGGTCATCACCTCCGGCAGTATTCCTGTCATATCTGAATGCGACCAAGCAAAGCAATCTGCGTTAGCTTTTAAAAATTCAATTAACTTACATTTCATTTTTGGGTTTAGATTTGCTCTGATGTAAACTTTTCTGTCTGGCCAGTGTTTAAATAGCACTACAGCTTTGAGATCTTCAGTAGTTGTCTTGATGTTTTCATTTTCTTCTGGCTCTTGAATAACATCGAGTCTTGAATCAACATTCGTCTGTCCTGGAATTCCTTTAGTTAAGGTTTGTATTGTTATATCCTCAAGTGAATTCTGTAGTTGCTATTTCTCATCTGCAACATCGTTCGCTGTGCTTGTCACCACCACTGAATTGATACTTTTAGAAGCTTGTTGATCTCTACAGATTTGTCGAATCCCCATTGTGAAGGAAATTTAATAACTTGATGCAATATGGACGGTACATCATCCATATCGTGAATCCATGGTCTTCCTAGAATTATATTGTAAGCCATGTCTACATCTATCACTTGGAACTTTGTATACTTGATAACTCCTTCTGCAGATGTGGTACGCATTACTCCCCCTTTTGTGATAACACTTGAATTATCAAATCCATACAAAGACCGTGCATTCGGTATCACCTTGTCGTTAACTTGCATTTCATTAACCACCCTTAGTAAAATGATATTTACTGAGCTACCTGGATCAATCAAAACTCGTTTAACGTTAGTATCATGTACAAGTAGAGATATTACCAGCGCATCATTATGAAGAATTATCAAGCCGTCCGCATCTTCATCATCAAATGTTATACTGTCTTCATCTAAGACTTGGAGAACTCGCTTCCCATGAGTGACCGTGTGACTTTTGATGTCTTTTATAAAGTTGTATATGTCACATCATTAGCCTTATTTCCCCCCGATTATTACATTGACTGTTCTTTTTGGAGACGGGGTTTCAGAGGCTCTTGTCTATTCTTCATATATGATTGTCTACCTTTCTCGCTGAAGAGATCAGTTAAATAACCCTGCTTCAACAAATTCTCAACTTCTCCCTTTAATAACCTACAATCTGTTGTTCTACAACCATGATCATTGTGAAATTCACACAAGAAATCTGGATGTCTTTTTCTCGGGTTTGCTCTCATTTATTTAGGCCACCACACCTTATCTCCCATACCTCTTAAAAAAATTACTAATTCGGAGGTAATGACATTAAAGCTGTAATCTATGATCCTCACATGTGTATTGGAGTCACAACCTCGCGCATCCCGTTCCTTTCTGAATCTAGATGAATAACCCGAATCTTTTTGCCTTGATCTTAGTTCAGATCGTATGTTTTCTTTAGATCGTATGTTTTCTTGTTTAGACCGAGAATCTCGCACTGGAGGTCCCATATAAGGTTCATACCTATTTTTTCCAGCCCCTTTTTATGATTCTGAACGTCTCGATCCTGCTCTTTCATCAGCCCTTGGCTGTGAAATCGTATATTCCACTATCCACAGCTTCGTGTTGTACCTGTTGGACACTTCATTCCACGTTGTTGCTGGAAATTCTCGCAAACTTTCTTTCAGTCTCCTTGTAGCTTCTGAATGTTTCTCGTTTAGATTACTTGCGAATGCCATAGATGCCCAGTTGTCAGGTACTCGTGGTAGCATCATCATCTCCCGTTGGAAACTATCCACAAATTCCCTGAGTAATTCTGTATTTCCTTGTTTTACCTTAAATATGTCTTCCATCCTTTTTTCAACATTCTAAGCTCCCGAATGTGCTTTTATGAATGAATCTGCAAGCTCAACTAAAGGATCAATAGAGTTTTCAGGTAAAGAGAATACCACATTAATGCTCCTTTCGTGAGTGTTTCACCAAAATTTTTAACCAAAACTGATTCGATTTCCTAGTTGGTTAAATCATTACACTTCACGCTAGTTGTGAACGCAGTTACATGATCTCAAGGGTCAGTTGTTCCATTATATTTTGGAATATCAAGCATTTTAAACTTTTTAGAAATTGGCAAAAGAGCTGCACTTGGTTTCCAGGGCTGTTCTGAATATTTATCAATATCTACCCCTTTGATCACGGGCAATATGCCAGGAATTTGTTCTATGCGATAATTTTGCTCTTTCAAGTGTTTCTGCAAAGTTAGTACATAACTTTGTAAATCAGAATTATTTGGTGTACTTGACCTCCCGTCACGAGATTCATTGGGAAATCCTCCACTACTAGAATTGTCGAGCCCCGAGCGTGGGTTTTATAAAGTTGCCGTATTGACTGGTGGAGGAGTTTGTGGCGCATTAGTCAATCCCCTAACAAAGGCTTGAAGAGAACTATTCACATGTTCTGCAAATAATTGTTTTAAAATGTCTTGTTCGACAGTTTGTTCGTCCCATTGTTGATCATTAGCTGTGATGTGGATCTTTCAGGTGATCATTCACGGGACTAACGGGGGGGGGGGGGGGGGGGGGGGGGGGGGGGTTCCTGTTGGAGGGAGGAGTGGAGGAGTTCCCTCCTGTGAGTTCAATTGGTTATCAGTTGACATAGTTGGGTTGTCAGAAAGAAGAATTTGGAAAGTGAGAAGATTATCAGATTTCCGGTAACTGAACCAATTTGTTTAACCAAAAAATAGGATTTTCAGTCAAAGCTTATATTTAGAAGAAAACGGGTTAATGATAACCAAGTTTTACTTCACTTCCACAACAATCTATTTGGAAAATAGCAAAAGTAATAGTGTAAATTAACAAAGAGAAATAAGGAATGAAACGACAGTCAATCCCGAAAATCAAGGTAAAAAACTACTCCCTTAACGGACAAACATGCCATTAAAGTATAGTGCGGTAAATACTACTCCCTCCGTTTCAATTTATGTGAATATATTTGAATGGACACAGAGTTTAAGAAAAGAGATAAAACTTTTGAACTTGTGGTGTAAAATGATGCACATATATTTTGTGTGCCTATAAATTATTGCATAAAGGTAATTGTTTCCAAATAAAGAAAGGAGTCATTTTTTTTGAACGGATTAAAAAGGAAATAGTTTCACATAAATTGAAACAAAAGGAGTATATATAAAATGGTAGTCAGTTGTTTATTCCACTTATTTTGGTCGTTTGAATCCAAAATGACTTGTCCCGGGCTCCCGTTTGTATCATATCTGACAGAGGTGTACAATTTAGGGGTCGTTTGGTTGGAATACGATTTATACCGGTATAATTTATATTGGGATAAGTTATGTGGGATTAGTTATGCTGGGATTGTTGTTTATTCATTGTTTGGTATGTTGTATTAAGAATGACAATTGCATAATTTCTAAGAAGAAGGTATAAGTTATACCGGTGTTAATTACCCCACCTTCTATAAGGTATAAGTTATCCCAGTGTTAAAATTAACACCAGGATAACTTGTACCTGATTTGCTAACCAAACAGGATATTAAGGTAGTATAAAAAATTTATACCACCCTTATACCTTCTTATACCTCACCCGACCCCTTACAATCCAGTTTTGACAGTCCTTTCAGTACACTTTGGGTATCCGCTATAGAAAAACTAATTAAAACACATAAGAAGTTTGAAAATTCGTGTGGAGGAGAAGAGGTAAAGGGATAAGGGCACCACATCGTTGGTGTTAGGGACAAAAGTATGGTTGAACACCAACTTTGAGATAGTCTTTTTAATACACTTCCAAGTAGATTCCTTAAGTTAAATAAAAGTGAGTACTTTTGATATATCTAATAAAATCTGGTTGTAAAATTTAAGGGGAACTATAAATAAATAAAACAGATCTAAAGGGAACTCATAGTTGGAGGTGCGATTTTTGCAGTTTCTGTTATTTTGGTCTACTATCTCCGTTTCCAGAGTGGGGTCCGCAGCTCAAATAAAAGCCATGAAATAAGTAGCTGGTAAATTAAAATTAGAACTAGCACAATTCGCAGAATTAGAAGCCTTTCCGGAAATGACGGAAATATAGTCCAGTGCCGCGAAGGCGATAATGTCTTACGATCTTACGATCTCCGCGAAGACGGATACGGAAACCCTCCGCAGATGGGTGGAGAATATAAGGGGGACCTTTATCTCCTAAAGCTACTCATTAGGGAATACCGGCCAAATTAGTCTGTCTGCCGCTTTCTTTCATAACAACCTCACCTGCACAGGTACCTACGTAGTGTAGTCTCGGTCGCACATTCAACATAGCGTTCAGACTCATGTGCTTTCCAGAACTTTGAAGCTGGATTTAGAAAGGATCAGCAGCGGTGCATATATGATATTTTAAGGACAAGAAATATTGGACTAGACTGTACCTTATGTAGATGTAGTGGATAAGCTCTCCGTGTTGGGATAGGCGTTCGGATTTCCACAGCTATTCTAAGAGCGTGCTGAATCCAATTGTTGCACGTTCCCCCTTTGGCTAAACCACCACTTCAGACCTTATTCTGTACTCCCCTATTCTTGAAAAGACCGCTTCCCTTTAATTGCACGAGATAAGGAAAACGAGATATCAAGCGAGCTTTTGCACATTTTCGTTAATCCATGAACATGATCTATACATCTCGATCGGAAAAGAATCAAGAGAAAAAGAAAGAATCGGAATTGATCGATAGATTTCTCGAAACAAACGAAAAGGAAGGCCCTAGGCACTGATGTGAGGTTAAAGTTTTAACCAATGCAACATACTATCCATAAATATTGTACTCCCATAATATAATAACGGGTCAGGGCTTGGCTTGACCCTGTGTTCTCCCGGGTCGGAGGCGAGAACTTGAAAGTGAATCATTCAGTGGTGGGGTGTTCATAGAACAGAAGGCCTCGCCCAAGGAGTGGCAGATTTGGATGGACTTGTCTGTCGTTTCAAGCTTCCAAAACAAGCAGAAAAACACGTTGTCGGTTCACTCGCCTTGGACTTAGTTGGAAAGGTAGGTGTTCGGCATGTCCCTTGCTTGCGAACTTCTTTAGTAGGGCTTTGGACAAATGCGATGCACGTGTATTCCACATCAATCAATACATAGTCTGTTTTCGAGATAAAGTATAGTAACTTATTCACTGCATATAAATTCTAGTATATTTTGAGTTTGAAATAGAACTTATGTATAGTATACAAAATGCTAATTGTAGTTGTATTCTTATAATTATTTTATTAAGCAGAAAAATATTAGTGGTTGTATCTTATTTACTAATTTTTTTTGCAAAGAATGCTCTTCATGAAATCTAAGCCATTTTATTTATGGAAAAGGGCCACAACAATCGCTAGACTATTCGATTTGATACGAAAATGGCTTCCGTTCACCTATTGAGCAAAAATTGCCCCTACCGTTATTTTAGTGGTTTACTTAGGCCCTATTAACTAACGGACTTATTTGACAAATGCTTTTAATTAATATCCACGTGCCACTATCCCATTGGACTAAATTGAAATCTTTACCAAACGTTAAAAAAAATGGATTTTTTCCTTCCTATACCATATATGAAACTTTATTACCAAATATGTGCATATTTTCTAATTTACCCGGCTTGTTCACGTTTTTCCTATAATTTTTATGCTATTCATTAATTACTAATTATTAGTAGCTGAATCTTCCTAAATAGGCGCGCTACAAATCAAGAAACAGAATATTCTAATTGATTTTACGAAATACAATTCAAATTTGAAACAGAAATCTTTTTATCTTCAATTTAAAATCAAATTACAGTGATTGTTTTCTCCAAAACTCTGTTTTGCGAAATATTTTCAGCTTCAACAAATTGAAATCAAATTGTAGAACTCAGTTCGTCGAGTTTTTTCCTCAAACCAGAAATAAAAAAGGCGATCAATTATTCAACAAAATCAAGTCAAATTGTAGAAACCAATACTGTCGATACTCTGTTCTTCATATTTTTATTCTCAATCGACAAATCAAAAAAACAAAAAAATATAGAACAATACATTAGCAACAACACGCAATCATGTCCATAATTCCAATCATGCTATAATTGAATGGGGAAAATCTGATTATAAAAAATGGGTCTCATCTCTATATTTTTTTAGAAGAAGAAGGAATGGAGAAGAAGAAGAAAGGGGAGGGGAAAAACGGCGCTGGTCTTAGGAATTAGGGGGAGCTTATTAAAATTGTTATGTTACAAATTCTATGAAAGTCTGATTTTATGTTAATGTCTACAAAATTCCTACATTTATCTACAAATAAACTACAAATCAGTTTAAGCATGTATAAAGCAATATTATTTTTAAGGGTATCTACAAAATTACTACATTTATACTACAATTAAAACTACGATCTATGTTGAAAAAAAATATTGACTACAAAATTTTCTGTTCATCTACAAAATTTCTACAAAAAAAACTACAAATCGGTTTAAGTATTGTATAAAGCTGTATTGTTTTTAAGGGTATCTACAAAATTACTACATTTATACTACAATTAAACTACAATCTATGTTGAAACAAAATGTTGACTACAAATTTTTTTCTTCATCTACAAAATTTCTATAAAATAACTACAAATAAATTACAAATCAGTTTAAGTATTGTATAAAACTGTATTATTTTTAAGGGTATCTATAAAATTACTACATTTATACTACAATTAAACTACAATCTATGTTGAAAAAAAATGTTGACTACAAAATTTTCTCTTCATCTACAAAATTTCTACAAAAAAAAACTACAAATCAAATTAAGGTTTCAGGGTGAAGCTTAGTCTTTAAAAGTTGAATCTTTGAATCAAAGTCAGAAGAAAGGGTAGGGGGTTGATTGGTTTCAGGGGTGATTTGAATTCGACAAGCACTGGAGAGTGAAGAAAGAGAGGATTTTGAACAAACCCAGTTGGAGATTTTCTTGGAAAGCTTTAAAGTTGAGAGCTTTATCGCCATTGAAGTTGCTCAGTCGTAATGTTCAATGCAAATTGAATTCCGATTCAAATTGGCATCGTGACGGCCAAGACTTTCCATAAGATCCAATTCTAAATTGGATTATAAGTACTAATTAGTATTATATTAAGAAATACTAATCCCTTTCTCAATGGGTTTGGAGTGTTACATGGGAAAAATCTGATTATAAAAAATGGGTTTCATCTCTGTATTTTTTTTAGAAGAAGAAGTAATGGAGAAGAGGAAGAAAGGGAAGGGGAAAACGGCGCTGGTCTTAGGAATTAGGAGGAGAGAGAAACGTGGGATATATGGACACCTTTAATTAAGGAGTAAAAAACTGCCCATTAATTATACCCCTAAATTAATTATGGTATAGAATTGATAATTTGGTATACTAAGTGTAATTAAGTCAAACCTTAAACATTGAGGGTAATAAGGTTTCCTATGTGGCATAAGAATATAAAAATTTCATAAAAAAGCACTCACTATAGTTTCTTTAGACTCGCTCGAAAAAAAAGACATGCTCCATTGCCAACTCCCCCTTTATTGACATTTCATTCCCAAACTCAACATTGTTTTGCTTAAATTGTTACTTTTCTTGTTGTTCTGGTGGCACAAATTCGTCCATTTGCAGAATCTAAAAGAAGATGAAGAAGAAGTTACATTTCTTCATAATCGAGTTTGGATTAATAGGGTTTAAAATCGGGGAGGGTAAAAACCCCAAGTTATGATGGTATTTCTTTTTAACATAGCAGGGGGTTTATATGTAGGCCAATGGCACCGGTAACATAAGGATCATTAAATTTTTCTATTTCCTTTAGATAAGTCTGTTAGTAATAAGGGCATAATTGAGCGACTAAGATAACGATGCGGGTATTTTGCTCCATAGGTGGACGGAGGATATTTTATAGCAAATCAAATAGTTTAGGAGCAACTTTGGCCCTTTTCCGTTTTATTTAACCAGCCAACTATGCTAGGAAGATTGTTTATCTTCCCAAATATCTTATTAGCAAACCACTTCAAGAACCGAACACTATTCTTTTTCGAGAAAGCTGCACAAAAGTACAACCTAACATACTACATTGCACTTACATAGTCATGTTTCTAAGTTTACAACCGCATAACTCATTATTTTCTTGCAACAATGTTTATATGCCCGGTATACATATTATATAACATCATACACTTTTATGATGTATAATATTGTAAACAAAAACTGAGTTTCGACTCTGACGAATTTCAACTCACACAAAATATCATCAAATAGCTCAAATCTTCACAGTTTACCCGTAAAATGGTACAGTTGAATTTATACGTGGTTTCCAGACAAGTGAACTAATTTGATCCTAAAATAATATAATGATTGACAAAAATATATGCAATACTTAGCCTTAGAAAGTATATCAAACAGCAGAGATAATAATTCCATGAACACAGTGTTTGGGTACAACAATGATGAGATCGAAAAGCAAGAAAGCAAGATTGTACAAAGCTTTGTATATAATATAGTATAGATTTAGCCATTTATAGACATGTTCTTCTGATGAAATGTTGTGGTTATGTACTTGTTACCGACTAATTAATTATGTAATGTATGGTTAAACATTAGTTGTAATTCTGACTGAAAATTAATATGTATCAAGTCATTAATTTTTGTCATGTCTTGTAAACTAATGCAAATGGAATTCGATTTGTTGAACTTTTATAATATCTGCTACTTATATGCTCTTGTCAAGATACTATTTTTAGTGTTGACTATTCTTTGAGAATTGCTCTGTGGCTTTTGCTACAGTATTTGGCCGAGCCTCGTGTAGTTGCAATGCTTGTCATGGTGGGAACATTGGGAGCTTATAATATGAGTGAAATACTATTCTTGATAGTCATTATTCACACTTTCTGTTCTATTCTCTGATCTAAGCACTTTTACATTTCTATTAAACTGATTGCAGAATTGTTCTCAAATAACAATGACATCATTTTTAATTTCAACACGTATAACCATGTCATCCGAGAATGATCAATAGTAACATTTTATTTTCATCAAATGGTTTGTTCACCATATAGTCCTCGTACATCAATGTGTATCAAATCAAACACCGCAGTAGCTCTAGTAATACTAGTGTGCTTCACCAAGGGACACCCAATACAATCTTTCAAGGCTTTTCCACTAGTGTCTATAGACAAAATGAAAGTTTTGGTTTATAGCATTAGTTAGGCATGCCCTACTCTTCTGTGCCATAGCCTAATGTTATTTCTTCCTTCAGTTGATAGAGTTAAACCTGAAGGAGCATTAGTTATTTTCTTTTGGGATTAATTATGTTGGAATCAGTTACCCTATTATAGACATCATTAAAAAAAAGGGAAGAAAATCCCTACCCGATTAAAATGTTTAGTGTGGAAGGAGTGTGCTAGTAAGGAATCGGCTCACAAATGCCCAATGAGGAGGTGTACGAGGTTGGTAATAGTAGGTCTAAGGAGAGGTAGAAATAGCTAAATCGAAGAATAATTGGGGTAAGGTGATTAAAGAGGACATAGCACATCTTCAGCTTACCAAGAACATGTTCTTAGAGGAGAGTATAGGGGTCGAGGATTAGGATAGAAGATAAGTAGGTAGTTAAAGAGCAATGTCTCACTTTCCTGTGGAAGAGGCATGGTGATAGTTTGGAGCACCTCAATTATATGCTCCTCCTTGTACGTATCAGTAGTATTAATATTATTGTCGTATTATCTTATTTTGTAATTTCTTATGCTACATGTTGTTTCCTTTGTGTTGGCTGTCTTATTATTAATTTTTGTCTTGTTACTGTTTCTCCCCCCCCCCCCCCCGGTATTTCCAACATGGCCTACTCTCAAACTTGCGAGGGTCTAACAGAAATAGTCTCTTTATCTCATATAAAGTAGGGACAAGATCTTATATACTATCCACGCTAGAACTCATTTATGGCATTACACTGGGTATGTTGTTGTTTTGTTATTGTTGGTGTGAGGATAACAACCTACATGTCAGCAAAGGAGAAGGAATTTGACCCGA
>ML274931.1:143273-160925 GCA_005239495.1 Nicotiana undulata | reverse complement strand
CTCCATTTGCTTCGGAGTTGCTTGTTTGGTTAGTATGCTTTAGACGTGTATTGTTTGGTATGGAGGGACTCTGTCCCGACCTTTATGATATTTATGTACTCTTAGAGGCTTGTAGACTTATGTCATGTACGTGAAATATTGTACGTCCTTGTCGGCCTATGTTTTGAGTTTACAAATGATTATGTTGGCCTATTAGGCTCGTATGTCACGTGTATATGATGATGTAATAAGAAAGATATGTTACGTTGGTGCTCGGTCGAGTAAGGTATTGGGTGCCCGTCACGGCCCATTGGTTTGGGTCGTGACAAAACTGGAGAATAAAGCGGGTAACTTTTCACATACATATTACTTCGCTACAAGTTGTAGTAATAGAAGATATAAAATCTTTCATTTATTTATAGTCTCAATTTAACAAACCGCTTTCGCGAATACTTTAGAAACTCAATAAGTTTCTTTGAGGCTTACTACAACACAATAAATTGACATGATAATCAATTGTATTCCTCCAAAATAGTAATAATTGGCTCTTCCAGAGCTCTCAATTAATTTGGTACTACCACATATTCATCAACATCCATATGGTTAATATCACTTTCAAAGATAAAGTTATAAATTATGGTCATTGTCAAAATTATATGCAAGATCTGTTTCTTGCATTACTGTTATCCTTTAGTAATCACATTGCTAAAATATTTTGGCGTACAATAGGTACATGACCAATGAACATTCATGCCATAATAATGACATTATTTTTTTATTTCATCTCATACCCCATTATAGAGGTGAGTGTGGTATATCCATCACCACTAGCACATTCATATTCCTCCAAGAATGAATATATATGCATAAATCACATGTTGTCACATTCACATGAATGGACCATAATCATCTACATGTACTTTGCAAAATCTAGTGTCAAATCGATGACAAATATTACTTTCAAAGAGTGAAAGATTATTTTGAGAATTCTTATTATTCTCATTATCACAATGATGACAATTATAATATCGTCTATTGTCATGTCCACATCCATTGATATCTTCACGGTAATAATTTTGTCTTCTTTCAGACTTATCATATATTTCTATCAAATTCTCTTAAGGGGAATGAGAATGAAGTAAATTCAATTGGGACGGGTTTTCACTTATTTGCCCACAATCATACATGATTTTGATCGTGGCAAGACACAGAAATTTACCACTTCAAGTGGTTATAATTTCTTGCAAACTCTATTAGAGTTATAATCAAACTTTGTTGTATTTGCTTGTATTTAAAATCAAATTATAGAATTTCAAGAATTTAAAAGAGAAATATTAGATAAAATACTTACCTTAATTCCAGAATTTAATCACGAAGGAAGTTCATGGAACAATTGACAATCAGTATGCTCAATCCCAAAGCTTCTACTCAATTAGTTAGAGTCTCGTGCTGATAACGTGTTATGAAACAATAAAAGAAGAAGAACAATATTGCAGAGAAAGAGAGAGAGGAAATTCTTATTGATTTTTGGGATGATTTACAATGGAATAAAACCCCTCTATTTATAGGGAAAAAGTGACTTAGTGTGATGACCCAAAAGGCCATCCTGAGTTAATTAAGCTAAATATGTGCTTCGAGGCTCCGGAAGCCTCCGTTAATCACCTCGATATGCGTGCGCAGCCCGAGCGTGTAGCCGGGAAGTCCTTAGGTTGAAATTTGATGAAAATGGAATTTTATGATAATTAAATGAATAAAGTTGACTTTGGTCAACATTTTTGGTAAACAGACCCGGACCCCTGATTTGACGATCCCGGAGGGTTCGTAGGAAAATATGGGACTTGGGCGTATGCCCGGAATCGAATTCCGAGGTCCCAAGCCTGAGAAATGAATTTTTAAAGAAAATTGTTTTCTGGAAATAATTAAGGATTTTGAAAATGAATAATTAAGTGAAAACCGTGTTACCGGGCCCGCATTATGGTTCCGGAGCCCGGAACACGTTTATTATATGTTATTTGTATTATCTGTGAAGTTTGGTGTAAAACGGACTTGGAATGACGTGTTTCGGATCAAAATTTGGAAAAATTAAGCTTTATGAAGTTTTAAGAAAATTCTTAGAGTTTTGAGGTTTAATTCGATGAATTTGATGATATTTTAATGATTTAAATGCTTGAATAAGTCTGTAGGATGATTTGGGAGTCGTGTGTGTTTTTGGTTTTGAGACCCGAGGGCTTGGGTGAGTTTCGGGTAGCTAACGGGGTGTGAAATGCATGAAAAATCTGGTGTTTTTGAGGATTTGCTGGTGTCTGGTGTAATACCCTTCGCGAACGCGGCCAAGGGCTCGCGAACACGAAGGATAAATTATGGTGGCCTGAGTTTTACTCTACGCGAACGCGTGGAGGAAGACGCGAACGCGGAGCGCTGAGCAGTGCTTCTACGCGAACGCGTCCCCAGGGGTACGAACGTGTAGGCTTAGGGTGAGGTCGGGGGCCAGGGTAGGTTTGTTCTTCGCGAACGCGGGCGTAGGCTCGCGAACGCGGAAGCCTAGGAAGTTAGACCTTCGCGAACGCGGCCCTTGCTCCGCGAACGCATAGGTCCCAGCTGCTAACTCTTCGCGAACTTTTGCCTAGTGATTTTAAAATGTCAAAAACAGAAACATTACGGGATTTAACCCACTTCTTCTCAAACCTCTTCTTCCCCACTTCCCCTTAGGCGATTTTGAAGATTTCCATCACCATAGCTCCATAGGTAAGTGATTCCAACTCTATTTTCTTCCATTTATCTTCAACAACCACTAGAATCTAGGCCTAAAATCCTAAAATCAATGTAGAAATTAGGGATTTTGGGTAGAGTTAGGTTTTTGGGAATTTTGGGTAATTCAACCCCAATTTGGGATCGGATTTCAAAACAAATTATATATTCTAACTCGTGGGGGTATGGGTGATCGGGTTTTGGTCCGAGCCTCGTGTTTGGACCAAGCGGGCCCGGGGTCGAATTTTGGAAATTTTGGAAGAATGCTAGAAATTGAATATCTAGGCTATGGGATTGTGTTATTGAGTCTTTATTGATATTATTGAATTAATCATGCCTAGATATCGTTGTTTCGGAGTCGGATTATAAAGGAAAGACGGTCTTAGAGGGTTGATTGCTATACTTTTGACCGAGGTAAGTGTCTTGCCTAACTTTGGTGAGGGACTAGGTATTGTATGTTATGTGTTTATCATGTTCAATGTATATGTGAGGTGACGAGTACCTATACATTGTGAGTCAAGCATGCCCGTGAGTCCATTTTTGATAAAAATTCAGTTATTTATTTAATGTTCATCATACTATGTAATTGCCTCTACTTGAAAAGTTGATTGTGGTTGATGTACTGGTTGTAGAGATTATGAAATGTTGGTTCAATTGAGGATCCAAGCATACAGTATATATATTGAGTTGTTTGGTTATAGTTGAGACCCTTGACGGGCATTTATTGAGATATTGACTGATATTTTCCCCTTGCCGAGTGATTTGAACTGTATTTTTTCCACTATGTTGCATTCCTTACCATACACATTGTCTTGCATTGGTGAGGAAGAGTGTAAAGCACGAAGGGTGATGTCGTGCCATGTTTTTACATTGATTACATCATGTCATGCATAGTGAGGAAGAGAGTAAAAGCACGAAGGGTGATGCCGTGCCATGTTTACATTTATTGAAAGCACGAAGGTTAATGTCGTGCCATGATTACATTGATTGCAACATACATTGCATTGGGGAGGAAGAGAGTAAAAGCACGAAGGGTGATGTCGTGCCATTGTTATCATTTAGACATATCATTCATACCTTATCAGTTTTCGGTAAATTGTTTCTTTTCTTACTTGATGTTAATTAACTGCTCCATCTTATTGTTTTTCCTTTTATCTTCTCCCGTTCCCCGTATATGACTGTTATTCTTCCTTGCTTTGTTATCTGTATTTTGTGTTGTAGAATAGGACAGGTGAACGTTATTTGCTAAGTCTAGCCTCGTCACTACTTCGGCCGAGGTTAGGCTCGGCACTTACTCGGTACATGGGGTCGGTTGTACTGATACTACACTACACTTCTCTATGTTGTGCAGATCCCGCTTCCGAATCCCGTGGACCGCTCTGAGGGAGTCACCTTCAATCCACATCGAGCTTCAAGGTATACCACTGACGTTCGTGGGCCTTGGAGTCTCTCCTGCTATTAGTATCCTATTGTCTTATTTCTCCCTCCGTTCTAAAGACAATATTGTATTTCCTTTCAGACTTGTATTTAGTATTCTTATAGACAGTCCGTGAGGTTGTGACACCCCGATTTTGGGATCTTGCGATGTTTTTATCTTTACCATTTCATTATGCATTTTTCGGAGTATTATTACATTTCTGCTGTAAAACTTTTGAAGTGGTTCTGGTTATTTCAGTAAAGGTTTGAAAGAATATTGTTTTATTACTGTTAAGTTGTTTTAAAAATGTCAAGGTATTGTGTACGTTGGCTTGTCTAGCGGGTTCAACGTTAGACGCAGTCACGGCCTGAAAGGTGGGATTTCGGGTCGTGACACTTAGCCACCAAGTAAAATCTCTGAAATCTTTCTAAAATATAGACATTCACCTTAAATATAATTCTATTTATAACATTATTACATTTATTGCATATTTTCATTGCTACATTAATTGACAATCATTGAACATTTTAGTTAGCATTCATTAATATCGGACACGACCCTACTTCATATATATAAACTTCAAATATAGTAGTTATACATTTAACTAGGATTCATCCTTTATTTTCTCATTAATCAGTTTAACAAAAAAGGTTTAAAACTTTTTTGGTAAAACAGTTCTATCCAAGTTTTATCATAAATTATATTCGAAAAAAATTATCCAAAAAAGTAACTTACTTAAAAAGGTAAAAATATATTTTCTTTTTAAAAAAATGTCACATATACAGAAAAATCCACGTGGCAGGCGAGTGCACTCACACTCTTTGCCACATCAGCGTCCAGGGGGAGTAATGACTCTCGAAAGACCAAGATGAGGGGGGTAATTAAGACCACGAATAGTTTAAGGCTATAACTAATAATTCGTGTCAAGTTTAAGGGGGAAAGTATATTTCTTTTTTTTATCGTCGTGATTTGTTTTAGGTTGGTTAGAGAAGATGCAGTGAGTATAAATGTTATATCCTATTTATATGTCAATATTCTTATTTTGAAAGTTTCTTTTTCATTTGGAGAGTTTAATAATTTTCAAGAATTTATTTAATGTTTTTTGTAGGTAGGTGTAATTTCTTTTCTATCAATTAGACGTAATATTTTCGTTTTTCTTCAACATCTAAACCATTCGAACATTTGTAATTTGGTTTTAACGGAAAAATAAGAAATTTTTAATACACGGAGGTCATTTTAAGTGCTTGACTCTTATTTCTCTATTGAACTAATCCAAACTCCAAAGTAACCTCTCAAAGAGGACAAAAATAAATTAGAAGAATAACGATTGAACAATAAATAAATAAATATATAAATAAATAAATATATATATATATATATGTATCCATAACTTAAAAGTTGAATTACTGAAATACTCTTTCGTATATCTATATTATTATAAAAATATAAATACAATGTCGGTTTACAAAAATAACCTTATAATATTTAGTATAATAACTCATAATAAAAGGACACAACCGGAATTCTAGATATTAGCCTTATAATCATATTAGTTTTAGGACATAATATTATACGTTAGGAATCTTACATTATTACCTTCAGGAATCCTATTAGTATAATTACTTTCGGGATGTCTAATTCATATAAAATTGAACAAGTAAATATCTATAGTCATGTAATACTATTACTTTTAGGATATACTTTATAAAAATTTCTATTACTAATTTAATGTGAAAACGTATTAATACTAATCTAATTTGAGAATGTATTGTATTATTCAAATACATTTAGAAAAAAAGGAGAGCGTATATTATTATAAATACATTATTAATATACCAAAATAGCCCTAAAATATTAAGCCGAAGAACTCATAGGGAAAGGACATAAATGTAATAACCTATTTTCACACTATAATACCTTCTATGCTAATTTTTAATATTTAAAATATTAAAATTAATAAAAATTTATCTAGAAATTCTTATTAAAAATATATAGGAAGGTTCAATAAAATTAATTTCATAGAATCCTCCGTATGGCAATACATTACCACTCTATGATGTCCAATACCAAGAAAAAATAAAAGTAATATTAAATGGACTGCTTGAAATTGAGAAAAGTATAACCCCGTGTTAATATATTTTTATTTTATATTTAAAATATTTTCCTACTCAAATAATATACTTTTATCAATTTTTCGTGTAACATTAAAAAATACTTAATTATTAAACAACAATTAAGAAAATATTTAAGAATATAAATGCGTGAGAAAGAGAAAATAATGGTTGGTAAGAGTAAATACTCAATACCACTAATGATTCTACAAACATAACGATCTAAAAGTGAAAAGTCATATCAATTTTTCTATTTGAAGATAAAAATTTTGGTGAACAAAATTGTAATTAAGATTAAATATTCAAAACAAGAGATGAAATAATATTAAGATCTGAATCTAAAATAAATTATATTTTCTGTTAAAATCAGATAATTAAATCTTTTAATCAATTACTTAGCAAAAGAATCCAATTCAATTATTTTTTAATTCATCATATGAGTAAAATTCTTATTCAAGCTAAAAAAAAAATCATAGGGTACATAAATTTATTACATAAAAAGAGCGTTAGAACACAAAGTAAAAAGGATAGTATATTATTAAGAATCAAAATGTTATATACCTGTCTCAGGAAGCACAATCAAAGCGAAATTCTAACAAGAACAAGCTTACAAGACTATATTATATAGAGTCGACTCTGGTATAACAAGATTATTCTTTGTGGATGCATCCGGCGGAATCAAAATAATATTTCTATGTCATGCATTATTTGCAAATATCAAATTAAGAGGCATGACACTATTAACAATAATAGCAAGTGGTGTATCAACAATAATTTTATTGTGAGGTCACCCACTTTAGATTTGATATACCTCTTCAAACAACTTAAATAACCATCACAAATATATCAAAGCAGAGCAATGGTGCTAAATTTATAAGAAAAGCAAAATTGATAATATGGGATGAAGCACTTATGGCTAAGTGTCAAACGATCAAAATAATTGCCCGGAGTTCTAGAGATATATTGGATATCAATCAACTGTTCAGTGAAAAATTAATGGTTTGGGAGGTGATTTCTGTCAAGTACTACAAGTAGTTCCAAAATCGATAAAAGTAGAGACTATAAAAGCTATCTTGCCAAAGTTATACTTGTGGCCTTAAATAAAAAATATTCAATTGACAAGAAATATAAAGTAAGAACAGATCCAGTATTCAGTGTCTTCTTGCTTCGCGTCAGAAACGAAGAAGAGCATCCAATAAAAAGATTTGATTCTTCCTGAACACTTGGTTATCAATCCCAATGGTAATGGTAGTGCATTTAATAAGAGAAATATTTCTATCATTAAATTACACAATTTGTGCAAATCGCGCGATAGAATTAAAAAGATATATTAGCTAGCAGAAATGAATATATTGATTCACTAAATAAAAGGTTGATGATAAAATTTTATAGGAAAAATAAAATATTTTTCAGCTTTTGACTCAGCAGAAAATGATACCACTAATTATTGTCAAGAAGAATACTTAAATACTTTAATAACAAATGACCTTCTACCATACATGTTTGTTGTCAAGTTTATTATTTCTTACGTATGTTAGTGTCACTGCATATATAATAGACTAAGTTAAAATTGATCTTCCAATGTATATAGGTTAATTTTGAAGAAAAATATGCCCATCATGCTACTGGAAAACTTAGATACGCCGAATAACTTATATAATAGCACACATATGGTATATAGAAGTTTTGACAATAACGTCATACATGCAAAAAATTATGATACTGCTCAATGTGCTTCTAAGTATATTCTTATCCCTGAATTCAACTTTCGTCTTCCGAAACTAAGGAATATTCTTTTAAATTTGTGTGAAAATAATATTTAGTATGTTTACGTTTTACAAATATAATAAATAAGGCACAAACAAATATCCTAAATACTGGACTATATTTACCGAAATATATTTCTTGCACGAAGAACTGTATGTTGCCCTTTCAAGAGGGATATCAAGATCGACAACAAGAGTTCTGGTTAAGGCAGAGCAACCAAAGCATTAAGAGGAAACATACACAAAAATTATTCACAAAGAAGTGTTCGTTAAGATACCATCACATTAAATACTTTTAAACTATAATACATAATTATCTAACTAACATGATAAAATTAATCATTTGTGTATGTTTTGATGATGTTCTTTTATTCTAAATTCATGCATTAGGCTAATGTAATAATATTTTTCGGTATTTAGATGATTGTTGTTTTATTAAATACAAAATTTCTCTCATTAATTACATTCTATTGTTCGTTCAAACAAACAAATGTTAAAATCATCACGTGCCATTATTAACGTGCAACACACGTTCATAGATACTACTCCCTCCGGTTCACAATAAGTGACCAATTTTCTTTTCCATTTTGGTTCAAAATAAGTGTCCAGTTATATAATCAAGAAAGAATTCAATTTGTTTTTACAAAATAACCCCTATGTACATATCCCTAAAAAGTTTTCTTACTCCTCATATTAAATATTTTAGGGGTAGTTTAGTCATACTATGTATTTTGTATAGAATTTAGCATTTTCTTAATGGGTATGTTAAAAGTAAATCGGTCACTTATTATGAACCGGAGGGAGTAGTATACATAAAAGTGTATAATATATGTATATTGGCTAGTGGCGGTATAACAAATGGTTATGCGAAAAACAGTTATCGCTTCTTATTATGGTAAATGGCTACAAAAGTTCGAACTGCATCTAATTGGTGTACAACAGTAATTGCTCATTCCTTATTGATGAGTAGGAAATGCAAGAAATTCTTCCCAAGGAAATATAAGAATTGTGATAAAACCCCAAACGGGTTACATGTTACTTTTGATTTGTCCCAATATCAAAAGATTAATTATTTACCGTCTGTATGGAAAGTGGAAACTCTTTCTGCATTTATCTTTACTAATACTAATGAAAAGTGGATTATATTTTCATACGCAATCCACTTACTGGGAAAGCAATTCAAAATCATAAAATTGAATTGCAATTGCAAAAAAATTTATTAAGAAGAAAGTATGTGTAAAACTAAGTTTTTGGGATAAATTTGTAATATACAGATAAATTAATGTTAACCAAAACCGAGTCGTAACATGTGCAGCAAATCACCTATACACAAAAATAGTTATGTAAACCTTTTAAATTACTGTGACTATTAAGTCTACCGTTATTATGAACTTGCACCCGTGATCTGTGCAGGATCAATCACAATTCCACGAATATGTTTTCGTCTTCGTAAAAAGCTTCTACCAGAAGTAGCTGCTGGAGGATCTCTTAGTTGAACATGAGCTGGTATTGGCATGTCTTGTGAGTGACCAGAAACACAGAGTGAACCAGAATCATCTTGTTCCCAGTACACTTCTACCATAGTACCTATAGGATTCTCAGCAGATTCTGTTCCTGGTACTTTCACAAATCTTGCTCCTATAGGTATCTGAATAGCCACATTCACAAATGAAAAACTAGTGTTACTCATTTCACAGTGATTAGAATTACGGAAGCAATTTTATCATGAAAAGTATGGAACGAAGAATCTGATAATCAACTTACTTGAAGTGAGAGCCCGGAATTCAAAGTAAGAGTCGCGACGCATCCTTCAGCAACATCTTCCAGTTCTGCCTGTCTAGCAATGTTTAGAAAAACTTCTTCAAGAGTTGTAAGACCAAGCTGGATATCTGTTATGCCAAATTCCTTTTCTCTATCTTGAAGCTCAGCAAAGAAGTCCTGATTGAGAGTAAAAGTCAATGATCATAGAATGATCTAAAAGCCCAAAACTCGTGTTCTTATTATTCCACAATAAAGTTGCAAGATTATTAAATGATGTTAAACTAATCTAATCTTAAACGAATCTATTCTCATAGTTTCTTTAATGATATTACCGTCAACAGCTTCTCCTTGTCATGGGGAATAATAAAGGTTAGGAAGGACTTGTTTTCCTCTTTAGGCACCACATCCAAGCGCTGTGGACATAATTTGCAAATCAAAACCAGTTCATTTAACAGTTTCAGAAAAGAACGGGAAAAAGTAAAGGCATCTTTGACATACACTTTTAAAGAACTGTTTCACAGTTTCAGGTTGAGATGTACTCAAAGTATCTACTCTTTCAGGAGTCCCATTTGTACCACCAGAAAAGCTTACATTAGCAATGAAACCAGTTCCAAACCTTGATTTCAATCTTATTGAAGTTCCAATGCAACGAAGTCTACCCTTTGCCATGATACCAACACGGTCACTTAAGATGTCAGCTTCTTCCATTGAATGAGTGGTCAGTATAATGGCACGCCCTTTTTTCGCATCCTCAATTATGTCCCACACATGTCTTCTAGTTATTGGATCCATACCAGTAGTCTATGAGGGTTTTCATGTTTTACAGAAGAGAAATGTCATGATAAATTTCTTTTTGGCATAATTCTCATAACATCAGGAGAAAACATATTTTCCAAAACCTACCGGTTCATCCAAAATGAGCAATTTTGGTTCACCAATAAGTGCTATAGCGACACTGAGGCGTCGTTTCATTCCTCCACTGTAACTACCAGCTCTCATTCTGGCTGCATCTGTGAGTTTTACCTCGGCTAGTGACTTCTCTACGACCTGTGATTCGACCAAAAAATTGGTTAAGCAGGATTTATAGTGGCCCTATTAGTAGGTGGTTTAGTTCATCAGATCTTTAGATAATCATAAAGCTAAACATGGAGAAGGTTTATATGCTCACCTCTTTTACTAAAGCAGGGGGTAGACCTTTAATGCTGGCAAAAAGATGCAGGTGTTCTTGACTGGACAATGCATCCCAAAGAATATCAAACTATAAAATGGCAAAAATGAATGAATTTCATGTATGCAAACACATATTGCTAGGGTAGAGTATTAGTTAGATCCATGAAAGATTTGCAAATAGAAACATATAAAGATAATAATAGTCACCTGGGGACAAACCCCTATCATCCTTCGAATGTTTGACATGCCCGTAGAGCTTCTTATGGACTGACCATATACTAGTGCTGTTAAAAGCAACTTCTTGTTACACACAAGCAATTAGCATAGAATTTCTTTTTGTGAAACTGAAAACAATATTACCATCTCCTGCGGTAACAGGTGTAATCCCAGTCAAACAATTAATAGCAGTAGTTTTTCCAGCTCCGTTCGGCCCAAGAAGACAAAATAGCTGATCCTTTGCAAGATTCACCCATAAGCCCTGCAATATTGACTCCAAAAAATGAGATGCAGATGCAGCTAGGGTAACGGTGTAGGAGCTCCGGAGTATTATTAAATACAGATGCTAGTTTCTTCTAACTTTTTATTTCTTTTGAAATGTGGACTTCTCATCTTCCATAGGCTACTTCTTACATAACATGTAAAACGCGTACTAACGCAGACTTCACGGGAATGCTGATTTGAATAAATTGCCGAGGAAATCAGAAGAAGTTGCAAGAGAAATAAAAACCAAAATTTGAGGTGAGTGTAAACGAGCTAGATTAAATGCTCGACTCCTATCTGAACACAGAAACTGTCCTTTTTTTATCTACTGATGACTTACGTTTGCACAGGGAAAGCAGCTACTGTTATTTTCTCCTAGACCAATAGATAAAATACCTTGAGGGCATGATAAGGAGATTTCCTTTGGCACTTACAGCAGCCCATCTTTGTTGTTCCAGGAAATATCTTTACAAGGCCATGTAGTTGAACTGCAATATCAGAATCAACTTCACCTTGCGTAGCTTGGCGTTTAACAATATTCTCTTCTTCAAGAACATCTTCATCATCGGGTATAATACTATCCAGGGGTGGCACTGAACCTGTGCAGCTACAAATACCCCCCTCTGAACACAAAAACAACAGCCTTAAGGTTTTGTCACAGCACGATCGTTATTAGTACTAATAAATTTTTCTTTACCTTTCACCTTATTTCCACCTTTGCCTGTCCAGTAGCCAGGATTCAAGAAGTAGAACATTGATTTTCTCACACCAGAAATATTCGGAATTATGTTATCCAAGTAAATAGCAAGAACAAACCACATAAAGAATGTTGACACGAGCCATAAGTATATCTCATTCTGTTAACAGAAACAACAGATAATAGGCCTATGTTAGATGCGAGATGACTGTATGCGATTGAAAGCAGTATTGCACTAAGAAAGAATTAACAAAGACCCAGAGTCTCTCCTCCCTCCCTCCATAACTCATTCGCTTCACTCTCATTCAAACTCACGGAGCTGTAGCAGTGATGACTGATGAGAAGTGAACACGAAGTAGCTACTTAAATCATTTACGAGCAAACAAATACCTCGCTCCCTAAATACTGTACCTCCTCTCCAACATCAAGAAAACTGGAAATTAAAAGAGAAAGCCCTAGTGTTGTGGTAGGTGTCTTACCATAGTTATTACACACTCTGTATCATTAAAAGCACATTTTGTCCTACCGCTCCAGCTGACACCAGGATCTTCAGGAGTGGCAGTTGCATCAGCAAGTAACTGAAGACCTTGAGCAAGAAGATCTGGTGGGAACAATGACCAAATGATCCTATAAGATTTGGAATATTTTTTGCTGTAGGGAAATCCAAATGCTGTTACAAGCTGGAAAAAAAATGGAAGATGAGAAATACGTTATCCCACTGAGTCAGTAATGGATGGTCATCAAATCAAAGATAAGCACTTGCCTGAGTCATGAAACCGACAATAAATGTGAAGAAACCCACAGTTGTTGTTGAAGATGACTTGCTAATAAAAGCAGACAGCATGAATGCAAAACCAATCTGGCAACAGGTGCAGAAATTCTATATCAGTGGACTTGAATATTAAAGTAGTTTGCCTCATTAGAAGCTGCAACTGAATGCAGACTGTATTAGGTGAAAGTGTTAAATTGAATGGTGGAGCCGAACCATATTAAGCTGGAAAAGGAAAAAAAGGAGAAACACGACGGCGAAGCTGTTGTTCAAGAAAAACTCAAATTGAAACATCATCCCAAAGAGAACTATGAGAAGAGAGGAGATAAGTGTGATGAATCCCTCCCATGTGAACCATGACAGCCAATAGGCAGTATCATAGAGACCCATCATAGTCATTGCCTGTAAGAAAAAATGTGACATTTAAAAAATGAAACATCTTCCATGAAGTAGAAGAATGATATTATCTCTTGCAAAAATGCAAGAGAGGTGATACCTGCCGAAGTTTGAGTTCCTTTTCAATGATCAAAACATTGATTTGGAAGACAAAGCCAAACATAGCAACAGCCAAGAAAAAGGTTGGTCCAACAGCACCCAAGGCTGAGAAAACTTCAAAAGCAGGATGTGCAAATTCTTTGAAACTGACAACCCAACTGAAGTTTGGATCTGAAAATGTACATAACCGTAGGACAATGGTGAGCTTAGGAAAATGAGAACATGCTTTAAACCATCAGAATCCATTTACTGGATCATAGCCAGTAGTAAATGTCATACTTATATACCTCCAATCAGAGATCTTGCAATTTCACGTTCTGCTGCCAGTTGAAGTGGGATTTGGAACTTAAAAGTTGGATCTTCAAAGACTCCTCGTTTGACAACCGGAGTGGAGTTTGTCTGTATGCCATAACTGATTATGCTAGCATTCCTTTCAACAAAGTGCAGAGCTCCAGGACAATGCAGAGGGTTCTTGAAAAGCCATTCATCCACTTCATCTCGTGTTCTAAAAGACAGAACCTGCAGAAAACAAGGCATAGAATGACAAGTCAATATTCCAACAAAGACTTCGATTTGACATACTAAAATAAAGAATGAACCAAATTAAAGGAACCATTCATGACATAAAATGGTAACCAGGACACTGGCACACTCAAAGGAGGACAGAAAGATCTATCTTTATGGATTTGAAATGGTGATTAGCACACTCAAAGGAGGACAGCAAGATCTATCTTTTATGGAGTTAAAAATGGTGAATAAATTCAGGATTTATCAATGCAATTCTTAAACTAGATTTTATACTTGTTGTTAATATGTTGAAAGGAGTCGCAGTATCACACCACCTCCATGACGATAGAGAAAGCTGATAGTGAACACTAGACAAAAGCAACTTCATGGTGTGGCAGACTTATTACATGGAGAGAACAGCAGCATGTAAGGCAAGCATGAAATATTTGTAAATTTATTTTCTGAAAGTATGAATTGGGGAAAGAGGATTTATTGCTAGCAAGCAAACTGTACTATCTCATATTAACGGAAGTTTTAAGTTACAAGATGACAAAAGTAAGGCTGCGTACGATAGACCCTTGTGGTCCGGCCCTTCCCCGGACCCCGCGCATAGCGGGAGCTCAGTGCACCGGGCTGCCCTAAGATGACAAAAGTAAGGCTGCGTACGATAGACCCTTGTGGTCCGGCCCTTCCCCGGACCCCGCGCATAGCGGGAGCTCAGTGCACCGGGCTGCCCTAAGATGACAAAAGTAACTTCATTTGGGCTGATGATTATAAGGAATTTTTCCCTCACAAAAAATTTCAAATGAAGTAATAAGCATATAAATCAGACAAGGAAACAGCACAAGGAAGACACAAACAGCAGAAGGTATATGTGTTATACTTAGTAACAAAGAAAATCACATTAGAAAAAGCAGACAATAAGTAGCAACCTTACAGGATAACTGTAAAAGTTCTCATTGGCAAGCAAAACTTTTTTCTTTTTGAAAGGGTTTTCAATGAAGTGAGTAAGAACATTGAAGTTTCAGGTTCAGATCTCAGCGGAGACAAAAAACACTAGGTGATTTATTCACATCCTGTCCAAACCTTGGTGTACAAAGTTACATGATACATGTTGCTGGCAAGAGGTGACAAGTATTCAAGTTGCGCGCAAGCGGGCCCGGACACCACGGTTATCAAAAAAGAAAAATTGAAAAAGGTAATATCTCCATAGAGTGATTTAAGTGTTTTTGACTAAGTTCAACAGCTCTAACAACACATTGTATCCAACTCCAATTTATACACACTTATTAGTAACAACTCATATAAGATTCACACGATAATAAAAAGAAACAGAGAAACAAAAACTAGAACTCAAACTTAAACTCAAGTCAATCCCAAATTACAACCATTTTGCAAAACATATGTCAGTTCAATATCAAAATAATGTAAAGGTAGATTCGGAAAATAACAAGTCAAGTATGAGTAATATATATACCTTAGAGGTAGGAATAGAGCGGCCAGGATTATTGGCCATAATTCTGCTCACAATCTGTCCGATTTTAGGACTCTGAGAACCACTCCAAACAAAATCATAGCAGGGGAGATGGATGAAGTTCTTTTGCTCACACGGAGGGATTGGCGGCGACACTAACGGTTGTGGGTCCCGCACGTTGTCGTAAGAGGAGGAAGAAGAGAAGCGGGCTTCTATAGCTTTCTGGATTATAAAAAGAAGGAAGATCAAGAAAAGGGATGAGAATAACTGAAGGAATGTAGCTCTCTTGTTCCTCCATGCCACTATAAAATTCTTCTTTAGTAAAGCTTTGTACTGCTGTTTTAGCAATGGGAATCCCCTCTCCAATTCCATGGCTTTAACCAAAGTTTCAGTTAGTTGATTCACTTTATATGTAAGAAAGAAAAAAAGATGAAGGCGCGTCTTTTCCAGGTAATTTTGTGTTTTCAATATTTGCCCCTCGTTTTTTGTTAATTGACTAGACATGCCACGGAATTTTAATCCAATACTCCCTCCGGTTCCATTAAGAAAATACTAAACTTTATACAAAAATATTTATTATGACTAGACTATCCCTAATTAAATATTTAATGTGAAGAGTAAGAAAACTTTTTTAAAATATGTATATAGAGTTATTTTGTAAAAACAAATTAATTTTTTTTTTGATTACATAACTGGACCACTGGACGGCGTTGAAGACTTTTCCTTGTTGTTTGCGGAGAAATTTTTAGCGATTAAGTTTTGAGAAAGCAACTAATAAGTGCATACTTTTAAGCAATGATGATTCCAAGATCTAATATAGTCTATAGTTGTCACAGTATAACGATCTCGAAATTTGTCCTTTTCAGTTCATTATTATTATTAAAATTATTACTTACACGTTATAATTATAACTTTAAGACTTTATATTTATTTTATCTATGTTTACCCCTGGAAACTCTAAGTAGTTGATCTTTGAATCAATTTACTCTTAAATTATTATCTTAATATTTTTAAAAATTATCACTAATATAATATAGGAGTTAAATTAACATTTTAAAGTTCTTTGTTCATTCCAATACTGTTAAAATAATAAAGTGGGAGATTTTAGCCTGGTATTTAAAATTTTGGCATGGTTTCATGGAACGCTAAATAAATTAAAAGATAAAATAGTCTAATAATTACTATTATTCCTCTGCGTTACTTGTCAAAATCTTGATCACAATTATTATTAGTATTACATTTTTGGAAGAGCTAGCAATTTCTTATTTTCTAATTGGAGAAAAAAGATCACATTGATCGATAAGTGAACCAACCATTCACGTCGACCGAAATATATAGTGATCTTCACGTTGATCTAAGGATTTAGTGATAGTTAAGTGTAGTACAAATACTTTTGTTCGTAGGGAAGGACAACATAGTCATTTGCTATTATGTCGTGGAGGGTACTTTGGGGTTTGAACATATCACAGGCGCACTCCATAGTCACATATTCGGGATTTCGTCTACAGTCATTCCGAATTTGAATTGAAACCATAATTTAATTATCTGTCAAACTCTTGTCACCTAAAACGGGAAAAGAAACATGGATTTTAAAATTTTCAGAAAGATCTAGACCGGTAAAGCGATATAGGAAAATTTCAACGGATTTCTCAATTGGTACAGGAAGTTTGTAGAGAATTTCCTGTTACGTGGGCAGCAAGCTAACCTTTTGAAAGCACCGTTGATTTTGTTTTTGTTTTTCGCAATAGTAGCATGTTCTGTTACCCTTTACGCAGAAAATGTAAAAATCAATTGCTATATTAGACCACATTCTCGAACTGTGAAAGGAAACTCATGATTTTGACCAGATTGTGGCAAATGGAAATGCTCTTGAAAAGAATAACATCAGCCGATTTGGTCCTTTCTGTTCTTTAATGATTTAATTAGCAAGTTAACATTGTGCTAGAACCTAGGAGCTATCGAAAGCAGCCTCTCTACCTTCATAAGGTAGGGGTGCGTACATATTGTTTATCTTTAAAATTAGATAATAATTAAACTTATAATGTAGTTTTACGGACACGTGATTTCACCTAATACCAATTGATAGATATGAAGATTAATGATAGAAATTGACAATAAAGTAAAGCAAACTAGTATTTGGAACGTAATTTAGCCCTCGAGCTAGAGTGCCCTAGAACCGGTTAATACCAGAAAAATTAAATAAAAAGCAAGCTGATGAATAAGAAAGTATAAGCGAGGATGAATGTTCTATCGCTTTGATATGGGGGGGGGGGGGAAA